>JAKGSA010000005.1:6331277-6382803 GCA_033558755.1 Philaethria dido | reverse complement strand
AAAAAAAAAAAAAAAAAGTGATAACACACATAAAAAAGTACAGTCGAATTGAAAACCTCGAGAACCTTCTCCTTTTCTAAAGTCGGTGATAAATAAAGGGCAACCTCTGACATTTGTTAGAATTTTTAATACAACTAGCATCATATTGATGTAAAATGAAAATTCGCTTAATATAAATATTTGAAACATTTTCATCATAACATTTCCGGGAGTTTCGCCCACGGCGATATTCTGGAAATTATTTATTATTATAATATAGAATAATTAAACAATAGTAAGGTTAACTAATATTACCTAAGCTCTAAATGAAAAAATAATATCTGATTATTTATAAACTCTCTCTACCGAGATAAAAAAGACACCACAAAGCGTACATTTCTATTGTTACACTTAGAGAAAAAAAAAATTATATAAAAATATTATCTAATACGGTTAAGAAAATAATAAAAATTGTAACAAAAACCGGCTTCAAAGAAAATGAACTAAAAAGTAACATTTTTACGAATAACTCTTAACCGGTTTGTGTTCCGGTTCGATGGCATGTAAGCCAGGTTTTCTCCTATCCCACCCCATCCTTTCCCCAGAATGTGGTGGTTCCGATAGCGAACTACGAGTATTACATTGTCTTCCCCTTCCATCTGTATCGTCTAGGTAGGCAACGTATTTACAACACCTTTGGTGTTGTAGATTTCTATGGGCGAAGGGAGCCACTTACCATCAGGTGATCCTTCTGCTCGTTTGCCATCCGTTAATCATAAAAAAAAACGGATCTTAAATAAATTTAAATGGGACCACATCAGAATCACTAGATTTCATATAAAAAAAAGAAATTTTAAAATTCGGTTTACCCAGTAAAAAAGTTATTGCGGTAAGACATTTAAAAATTCAGTTGAATTGAGGAACTCCTCCTAAAACTAAAAACTCCTTTTGAAAATAAGCATATTGCTATTAATTGTATTATTCAAGTTGTTCAATAACAGAGAATATAACGATACAGTACTTGGTGAGCGATATCAATATTGGCAAAATTTATTTTTACTATCACAAGTAGATTGAAATAACTTTTGCTTGGAAAGTTAAGCCTACCTGCAATACAAAATTTGATTAAATTACATATTTCATTTGGAATATTTAAAACGTTTGAGTGTTGCTTAAGTGTAATATACTTAAGTAATGAATTATATCTTTGTACAAGAGAATTCGCCTGAGGTGTCTGTCAGTTCTAAAGCCTTATAACATACAAGCGCCGACGAAAATGTATGTATATCGCTAGAATGTGATAATGAGCAAAATCAACAACTATTGAGTAGAAAGAAATGTGCTAATTTAATATTATTTTTTTTGGTTTTAATCATAGGCTATATATGCGAGCTTTCAAGTGAAAATCCATCCATATAAAATGAAACATTTTTTTATTTATATTTTTTATTTACTGGAATAATGTTGCCACTATTACCATATTAACAGATAAACAATGTCATTATATTCAAAAATAATTGTATCAAAATAAATAAATAAGAAATACCTGAAAATTGCTGCTTGTATAAGAAAAGTAGGTAATACAAATAACAATTAGCTTCATGTCATACACAGTTAAAATTATAAATTAGGCGGTGTTAATTAAATGTATTAAGGGTAATCGATAATTAATGCTGGATAAGTGCTGTTCATGAGCAACAAATCATAGAAAAAAAAATATTATTTAAAAATACTAAATTTATTAATAATTACATTTTTTGATACACAACCATATATTTTATTTCATATAAAGTTCCAGTATTATTCTATTAATTAAGATTTTACTCTATAAGTTTTATATATTTTTATAGTAAGCAGAATACCCAAATATTTTTATTTAGCATATTTATTTAAGAATCGTAATCAATATGCCGCATACTTCAACAAAATTATTATATCCAATTTCTATTTTCTCTTTATCTATTAAATTTCATGTAATTTCATATCCACTTTAAAAGATTTTATTTTTTCCACGATATTGTTTGAAATGCAAAACTTTTTACAATTATCGAAATAAGAGTTCATGTCGACAAGTCATCATGTCGCAACAATACAAATATTTAAAATTATTACAAAGTCACCTCTTAAATCAAATTTCTTTTACCTGTCTACTCAATTATATTGGCAGGAACTTTTATTACTAAGAACTCTAACTTAACTCGTAAACAGAGGTGACCGCTATAATTTCATCTTTTGAAAAATATGGGAAAGACTATTGAAAGTTACATAGTCACATAATTACTTACGTTATGTCGTGGTTTGTATCTGGAAATTACGTAATCTCCTTCAAGCTCAATTTCATCATAATTAATAGATTACAACATTCAAATCACTTTTTAATCATAAATTAAATTAAAAATATCTACGAGAGATATATCTCGTATAATTCAATATTGGCCTGTCGTGGCGCTGAGGCTGTGCGACTATACGCGACAAGTTCGATTCCCACTCCAGGAAATGGAATTTTTCATTTCCTGAGTTTGGTAACAAGGCAAAGCGCGGCGTTTAGTTCCTCCACTCAGCACGCAATGCCTCAATTTGGTGGAAAGTGGGGAACAGAGTGTCTTAACACTAGGTTCCCTCTAGCTACCCTGTTATATCGGGATACAGCGTGAAACACATGTATGTATAATTCAATATTTGGAAAAAGCTATCTCCGGTTTGAAAACCGGTTTTTAAGAGAGGAGCTGTTAAAATTATTATTGAGTATGTTTTTTAAATGTAATTTTATGAAATATTAATTAATTTCACGTGAAAAATAATAAAGTTTTCTGATATTAACATCGTTACAGTATTCTCGAATAAAATAATATACTTCGCTAAAAAATATATTGATAACGTTATAAATTAAATAAAAGATCGGCTAAGTTCTTATCGTATATCTTCTCAGTGCGCAGATCTTTCTTTCTGAATTGGTACTAGAGCCTCAACGTGGAGTTGGCGAGAGAAAAATTTCCATATTAAATGTAATATAAGAATTTGAATTTAAATAAGTGGAAGCTAGATAAGAGTGAGCTTTTCATTACATATATTGTTAGACCTCATAATTTCTACTGGATGTATCTATAAATTTAAGTATTTAGGTATTATAGTTTAAAAATAATCATCTTATTGCCTGTCGTTGCATGCAACCGTAAACGCGACAAGTTGTGGGCTCGTTTCCCACTCCAGGAAATGGAATTTTTCATTTTTCAGAGTTCAGGGTTTGGTAACAAGTCAAAGCGCGGCGTTGAGTTCCGGCACTCAGCATGCAATGCGTTTGCCAATTCGGAGGAAAATGGGGAACAACAACACTAGGTTCCATCTGCCTACCCTGCTATATGCAGGATACAGCGTGAAGCTATGTACATATGTAATAATCAGCTTTAGCAGTTTTACTTTCTATCCTGTATATAATGTATTAGGGCAGTTGGAGAGAACCGGAGTGTTAAGACACTCCGTTCGTCGTTTACGACCCGAATTCGACATTACATGTAAAATAGCGAAACTCAACGCCGCACTTAAAAATGTCGCAGATAAAATATGCAATTGCATATAATACATGTTTTTAATAACCAATTATTTCTGTATACCTAATCCTCACCTCATTTCAAATTTCCAACTCTTGAATTTCAATTCCCCAACTCATTTTAACTTATAAAGCAAGTAATTATTGCTAGAGGAGACATGGAGTGCAGATCAAACGTGCTTTGAGCTTTCAAGTGTTTTTCACCTCTAGTTGAATAAAGAGTCCTATTGTATTACAAAGTAATGTGAAAATTGACTTTCAATTTAAAATCGATACTTATTTTAATATTTTAACGTAATAAATTATTTGTTTTATATTTAAAAAAATATTTAATCTGATATAAAAATATCTTCACGCTTTCAAAATCAGAATGAACATAGTGTCATGACACTCCTTTCGCCGCTCTTATATCCTTTTTTTTTTAGCTTCACGCTGTATCCCTCCTATAGCAGGGTAGGAACAGGGAAGCTGATAACCTAGTGTTAAGATACTACTCTTTCGACAATTCCGTTCTCCACTTTCCGCCAGATTGAGGCATTGCATGCTGAATGGCGGAACTCAACGCCGCGCTTTGCCTTTGTTACCAAACCCATAAAATGAACATACTTCATTTCCTGTAGTGGGAATCGAACCCACAACCTGTCGTGTTTACAGTCGCACGCTTTTGCCTCTGCGCCACGACAAGCGTTATATAATTTACGGGCTAATCATAATTGGTGCGGAAAGTGGAGAACGGAGTGTCTTGATTCGTCTCTTTCTGACTACACCGTCTTATTCCCATCTTATTCTTTATTTCCGTATCCCGTACTGCCCAAAAAGGCGGGGACCTTGTTTTTGGTTTTGCTTATATGTTATTACATGCATATTATAAATAATCTACCTCGAGAGTAAATATGAAACAAAGATTCATACCCGTGACGTACATATATAAAAGTCGAACAAGATTATTTAAATTCATTTCCCAGTGACGATATTGGAAAAAATCTATTTTAAACATATGATAATATATATAAAGCATTGAATTTCCTGCAAACATAGTAGAAAATCAAATGATAAAAGCAATATGAGACTATTCGAGTAGCATCCCCTATTTTAACTTTTAGCTCTCATATACGTAGCTATAGCCCACTAATATGAATGAACGATGGAGCTACGCTTAACAATGCACTTACTTTATGAATATAAGGTTTTATGTGATATTTTTCCTACAATATTTGATAAGCTATTATATTGTGTCTATTCTAAGATAATATTTATTCTCATATTGTATATGGAAAACAATTTAAGAATTTTATTATTAATTACATAAATCTATAATACTTGCTTTTTAAGTTCCATATTAATATTATTTTTTTAACTTCACGCTGTATCCCGCCTATAGCAGGGTAGGCAGATGGAACCTGATAACCTAGTGTTAAGACACTCCGTTCTCCTACAACAATTCCGTTCCCCACTTTCCGCTGAATTGAGGCATTGCGTGCTGAGTGGCGGATCTCAACGCCGCGCTTTGCCTCATAACCAAACCCAAGAAATGAAAATACTAACATTCCCTGGAGTGGGAATCGAACCCACAACCTGTCGCGTTTACAGTCGCACGCTTAAGTCTCTGCGCCACGACAGGTGTTAATTAATATTAATAATTTTACATATCCAGGTTTATACCGAGATGGGCTGTGTAATACAGAAGAGGTATAAATCTTTTAGTATACTAAATACAATTTTCATAGCCTGTACTAACTTCATGCTAATTTGTCCTAGTTACCAAGTTCTAATTCTACATTCAGGTGGCGTGACAGTGTTGAGTGCATAATTTATCACTGATGCCACTGAAACTTTATAGGTACTCGTAACCAGCTTGTAATTGGTTACATTAATAATACAAATTCATAGTTGTTCTTTTAATAAAGACGACTGAAAGGAATTTAATTTTAAAAATAAACATTCAAAAGGGGTTCAAACCCACACTCACCTCGTTAGAATTAGAAATTGGTGTAAATATTATTACCATCATGTTTAAATAACGCCTACTGTAAAAATACTTATCGTCGATACTCAATGCATTAACAAGACTTATAGAACTAAAACTTTACATAAAGCTTATTGGATTAGGATGCTGTTGTGATTGAAATAACTTTTTCGTAAACGGCAATTAATATTTGGAATATATGCGTTATATTGTTAGTACTTTTAGAAATGTAAAATATTTGGAATATTAGTATACTATATGTACTTGATAATCCCTTTTTACGAAAATTACGCGGACGGAGGAGTATGAAATTTGCTACACTTATAGATTGTGCCAAATTTCATACTCCCCCGTGTGGAGTGTGAACGGAATATCTTAACACTAGATTCTCAGGTTCCCTCTGCCTACCATGCTATACGCGGGATACAGCGTGAAAAAAAAATTTTATACACACTACCATGTTTATATAAAGTGACATATACATTGCTAAAGACAACGCATTGTTAACGCGTCAATGTGGACTCTAGTATTGCGTTAAAATGCATTGGAGTGAAGCCCCACAATATATCTAATACGTAGAACAGTTGCTATAAAGAATTGATTTTAGATTTATAAATAATTTGTGTAAGCATCATTACGTCTTAAGTTTAAATATGATGTCAAATTACAGATAGGTACGAGTACATACTATTTAAATGTAACATGGTAATATAGTGAATTCCTTTTTTAATTTTCTTTTCAACCATAATAGCATATTTCAGTTACATAATATGTGGCAATAATATTATTTTATACAAGTAGATTCATCTCAACTAAATAGGTCAAAGGTAGCTAAAACCTACGTGACACCCACACAAACCACGAGTAAAAGTTGTAACGTTCCTTTATAAAATATGGATTTTTTTACAATAATCAAATATTAAAAATGTTATGAATATTGTAAATTTTCATACATTTCGTGTAATAGACACAAACAAGGAGAGGTGCTACGAAATCTTTTGTTTTTGTATGTTCGTCACATTACATTACATAGCTTCACGCTGTATCCCGCATATAGTAGGGTAGGCAGAGGGAACCTAGTGTTAAGACACTCCGTTCTCCACTTTCCACTGAATTGAGGCATTGCGTGCTGAGTGGCGGAACTCAACTCCGCGCTTTGCCTTGGTACCAAACTCAGAAAATGAAAAATTCAATTTCCCGGAGTGGGAATAGAACCCACAACCTGTCGCGTTTACAAGCGTTTATGTTCGTCAACGAGTACTATTTTAAATTTTTTTGGACATAAAATTAAAAAGAATTTCCAATATTTTTTTCCTTTTTTACCATTCGTTAAGGCATATATCGTAACGAGTATAGAAATACTCTATTCCCCAGCATTGTCTGTTTCGTTAACGTTAGTAACGTTACGAGTTGATCAATTTAAAAGGCTTTGTCTTCAAGGAAAAAACTGTCAGAAATTATTCTTTGGTAACAATTTGTTGAGATCGGTGCACGGTAGAGGTTTTCTTTATATATTACATAACTACATAGACATTTTTTTTTGAATAAACGTGACTATGAGACAATAAAATAAACCTATGAACATTATAACAATATCCTATACTTCTACATACATAGCTTTCGTACTCAATTTTAATTTAATTATTTTTTAAACACAAGTAATGTTTGAGTAACAAATTTAATGGAAGCTTGATATTACGATACCATATTTGCGGTAGCATTCAGACTAAAATATTAATTCGCCTTGAGACCATCTCGTCTCACTTAATAATTATATGCTATTCCTTCTTAAAAACATTGAAATATAGTGAGAATTAAAAAAAAATTTGCTGAGAAAAAATTTACTCATTCCACTTAACATACTTCTTTAAAATTCCTACATATTTTTCTTCTTCAATTGACAATATTATATTTAATAATAGAATTTCAGTTAATATTAGATAAGAAGTAAAAATAGAATTAATTTAGCATGTTTTTGTAAATCCAATTCAAATATAAGCTCGTTGAAATCAAGTAGGCTTCAACAAAAAATATACTGAATATCCACAGGCATTATCCAATGTACGATAACAATAACAAAATTTCTTTTATGTGAAACAAATAAAGCCATTTCATTATATAAACAAAACAACGCTCACAATAAAGCTCTCTAATTTGCTTCAGGCTGTTCTACAGTAACGTGTTTGTGTTGTCTTTTATAGTCTCAGGTATGTCTTTTTTCAAAATTTTCTTTCAGTTTAATTTTATTTTTACGACAAATGGCAAATATGAGCGAGCCCTTGCGCCCTACTGACCTATTTATGGCGAATACGTCTTTTGACTTCAATGCGAATAAAAATATATGCATATTTGCGAAAATAATCGTTTTAATTGGTTATGAATGGAATCTGTATAATGAATACATATTTAACGAGTTAAAAAGTATAAAATTAAATTTTTTATATTATATTTTTAGCACAATTATGGTACTACTAAATTTATATTATAATTGTACAGGGCTAAAGGTTTTCTTTTCGAGTTTAATTTTTAAAGAGTAGTATTAAAGTGTACGTATAAAGTAGTTCAAAACCATACTAAAATTTAAAAACGTAGTCGTGTAGTCGACTGTGATGTCTGTATATGTAATGGTATACCTATTTGTAGTTTGTCTTCATTTAATATTAACTGACAGTCGGCTTAAGGAAAAGATTTTTCTTGTACAATTTAGGCTTTTCTTTGTGAGAAAATATTGCATTCCTCTCTTTTATCTGAATTCGAGCAAAGTTTCTATTTGAAATTAATCAAATTCCAAGCCCTGTAGGCCTATATCCTAGATTTCTGACGTAAATCTTAGTATGCTTATAAAGATTGATATAAATTATTTTAAGATTAGATATTATAATTATTCTAGTTAGTGCCTTCGTACAGAGTCAGAATAAGATAACCTGCGTCTGCGTAAATTAGTACATTATTTGAACTACAGGAAATGTGAAAAATCCTCATTGATCTCACATCAGTATAACCACTAAAATTGCACATTGATAATTATAATTTACATAAAAATTGTATATTAGGAAAATAATAATTATAAATTTTGTGATTCGTGATATGAGTAAGTATGCAATAGATACATCGAAAATACAATTTAAATATTTTAACCGATTAGATAAAGAAATAAAACAAGAACAAGAAGAAAAAAAGAATATCTATTAAATTTTTATGAATATGACTTGTGTTATTCCTATTTTCATTTGAGAATTCCCATCATCTTCATTACTGACAAAAGTATGAATTTTTACCAGTACTAATACATAAAGAAGAGTACTCTTTCCCGCCTGTAACTCGATTGCATCGAGTCCATCGGTTTTATAATAGGATCCTAAAAACGTTGGAAATTGTTCTTCATCACAGTTTTAGAAACTTCTGAAAAGACGTTGATGTGTTAAAGTTTATTACCTAATTAGTAACTTTATTTATGATAATACACCTTGCGAATTAAATGCGTGGTACAATCTATCAGTCAGTCAGTCAGTGGTATTGATTAAAAAAAAGTCCCGCTGCGTTTCTTAGGCCGGTTCTTATCAGGACAAAGGTATTAAATTTAGTTACCCTGTGGTAAATTATTTAACATTCAAAATACTTAGTATATAACTTCTTATTTTGGATAAAACTATTTTACTTTGACTCAAGGATGCACCAGTACTAGTGCTCACATGCTCAGATTATATAATGACATACTATTTGTACTGAACTTATCTTCGGCACATCACAAAATAACTCTAACATGCATCATCACATTTGTCATCACCCAAATTATTTTTATATAAAATAGTAAATTTTGGTTAAAAATTCATTATTCTAGATCTAGATATATTTATTATACCTTATTATTCATTCTATTACATTTTATACATTTTAATTACGTATTTTGTAAAAACCTGTAGAAATCGAAGAGAGACAAATGTATTTAAAAAAGAATTCATTGATTTTCTTATAACTATATATTATATTCTAGAAATTTTGATTAAAGAACAAGCAAGGTAGGGTGCAATATTTACGACGTCGCCGTGCCAGTCGTGAGTAACTAAAAATAAAATATCTTATGACGTCCGAAATTTTTCATATTAACTAAAGAATAAACTGGTTGGTCATATTTTTAGATATAAATTATTTCGAGGTTTAAGCTGAGTTTCATCCAACGTGAGTAATTTAGAATAATTTCATGGACATACTTATTTTAATATGCACTTCTAGTGCATACTAAAAATATATTCAGTTACCAGTTTTAAAATATACAAACACACTTATTTCAAACTCAAGAAAATGTTATATTTTAGTTACTTCATAAGTATAAATTTGATATATTTTTATTCTACATGACAATTATTTATAACAAGCAACTACCGCGTAAGTAAGCTAACGTTAATTAACCTCTCATATATTTTTTTAATAAGGACAAGTTACACTTTATCATTTTATGTTTTGTATAACCAACTTTTCAGAATATATTATTATGAAGTTTAATTTTCTGTTCAGTTTAGTATAATATAATTTTGTATTGTTTGGCGTAGAAAATATTTAAATTTACATATATTAAAAAGTCGCCATGTAGAACTTTTTTTATTATTATAAATGAGAAAGAAAAACAATACAACCACTATAATTTTCGTAGATAGAATGTTATCGTCAAAAACCCCATCCCATTAAAAAGTATTGCCCCTACAAGATACATATTTGAAATGCCAGAGAGCAGTTCATGGAATAACGTTGTTTTCACTTTAATGTCTACATACATTAAATTAAAACTTCAGATAATACTAAACGATATAAATTTTAATAACGCTGGTCGTGGCGCAGAGGCACAAGCGTGCGACTGTAAACGCGACAGTTGGTGGGTTCGATCCTACTGGAATTTTTCGTTTCCTGGGCTTGGTAACAAGGCAAAGCGCGGCGTTGAGTTCCGCCACTCAGCACACAATGCTTCAATTCGGCAGAAGGTGGGAAACGGCGTGGCGTGTCTCTTAACACTAGGTTCCCTCTGCCTACCCTGCTATATGCGGGATACAGCGTGAAGCTAAGTATTTATGTATCTATGTAGTATTTATAGGTTATATTTATGACTTGTACCTACGGCATTGTTATTTCAACATATATTTATGAAAACCAGATTTACATTTTCCTAAAAGTAAGGGATGCCATGTGAACAGATGTTTTGCTTGTAAAAACCTTTTTATTATAATTCAAGTTCAAGGTTAGCATTTATTAATACTGGCATTCATTCATATTGAGTATACGAGACATTGTTAGACAAAACGTAAAAAGTGATAGAAATCAAGTGGGTAAGCAACCAAGTTTTCCTGAAAAGAATTTACAATTGATCATTTTTATATTATGATGGAGATGTTTTTTTTAAATTTTTGTGAATTTTATACATATAAAATACATTTCAGTCAACATTTTATACTATGTTTTATAAATATAATAGGCATGCATTTATTATTTATCGTACCTAAATACTGAATTCACAAAAGCTACGTGGAAATAATATTGGTATATTTTCTTAACAAAGACGGAGGTAAAAAACAACACGAGGCATCAAATTTCCAATTAATTTTACAGACGTTGGTGTTAAGAGGATAGTAAGGAAAATATTTGAGTGTAGTTCGTTGATTTGTTAGACTTGTAACAAATACTTATTTGTTTATATTACTTTGAATCTTCAGCTATCTAGCTGACAGCTGGATATTGAAAATTTCTAAGTAATTCGTCTGTCATTTAACCCTTAGGGTGCCTGGTGGGAAAAAGCACGCACTGAACCTGGTGGGTCTACAGGGCCTGTAAGCAATTGTTGTTTTTATTTAATTTGTGAATATAACATCTTGACATGTTCTTACTTATTCTAACATTTCAACGTAAAAAATGAAAGTTGTGTTTCTTTACCAACCTTTCCTTGATTTTTTTTAATAAAATAAAAAATAAACAATTTCAGATTATAAGAAAAAATGTTAAAATTGCTTTGTTAAAATTGTCAATAATAAACTTTTTTCTAAGATTAGAAATTAAACTTCACATTTACTTATAATCCTGCAAATGAAAAACATTAATCAGCGTTAACTAATAAGAGGATCATCTTTGAAATCAAACAAAGAATATTACTTATGAACACTGATGTAGTCAGCGTTCAATATCACTTTCATCAAAAATCATGTTATTCGCTAGTTTCGTCGTTAGTTAATCGTCTTACCATTTTTTGCCCTTTAGCCTATATCATGAAGCTACTCGAGTGCAGCGTATATATTTATGAATTTGAAAAAATATTATACATTTTTTAAAGAGACGGGTCCGTTAGACGCACCAGGTACCCTAAGGGTTAACAGAATATACTTTCATTTATGATAAATAAATAAACAAAACTGTTTAGTCAAAAATATGAATTGATAGCACGAAAATGAAAGAATACGAATATATTTTATAAAAAGTGATAATAGGTGAAAGTGCATAAAGATAGTTCTATACGTATTAGTTTTTAAACGCAATCAAACCGAAGGAGAAGGTTTCAGTTCGACTATATTTTTTAAAGTGTTTTTTTATGTACCCCATATTTTTTTACTGAACAAGCCAATTTCGATGATTATTTTTTTATACGATAGCTGTTGCTATATTTTGATGAAGTTTTATCTAATTAAGATCTAACGAGTAGCTTTTAAGTTATTGACAATAATTGACAAAAAATTTTAAGTACATTTTATAATTGAAAATAGGAGAATAGAGACTGTAATTGAGAAGTGGTCTATGCTATATAAAAGTAAATATAGAATAATAAATTTCTAATAATAAATTATGCAACAAAAAAGTATTACAAATCGAAAAGGAAATTTCATTGAACTCAAATTGACGGCAATAAGATGAACACATATTGAATTTCAAAGGAAATGAAAACCCTTTGAGTTTGTTTTTGTAGACGATTTTATATTATTTATCTTATATACGTATATAGATTCTTAATAGATTAAAAAATGTCAGGAAAAAATGTATGGCGTTGCTCAAAATAGTCACAGGTTTGATCCATTCTAAGAGAAAAACAAACATTGAGTATTAAGCACAGTTCAAATATATATATGTACCTATGTAACCGAACAAAGAAGAATGAATAATGGACCAAAATATTATTCCATACTTATCTATTTTTGGTATCATCATAACAAATAGTGGTTTCATATCATTATTGTAAGTATAGTAGATAAATAAAAATAAGGTAACGGCCCCGGTATTAAAGAAAATCACTGAATCATACGATATGAGAAGTATTTTCACATTGAATAAATAAGTTTACTTAAATATCTGTAATTGGGTTACCTCCGGTATCTTTATATAGACGCTAAGAAAAGAACACTCGAGCTTTAAGAATTGGTTGACATTATTTTATCGTTTATTTAATAGAAAAACAGAACATTTGGAAAATAATGGAAGGATAATGGAAGAAAATATTATCTTAATATCTTGGTTACCTTGGCTGTTAACATTGAGGACATTGATATCCTTGCCAGGAGTAGGTAAACTTGGGTTCATTCATACATTATATAATTTTGTACTGTCATCGAATTTAGACATCGAATTTAGAACTTAAACATAATTTTTCAACAAAATTAGACTGGAAATAGCGAATCAAAAAAGTTTTTTCTACTTTTATATATAAATATATATTATTAATTAGTCAAGAAATTTAGTAAATTTATCTTATTATATAATGTAGAACATAGACCAGCTTTTTACTCAACCACTAACGATCCAACAACATCAACAAGGTATTTAGCGCCTTACATAGTAGAGGCAACTAGAACTAGACCCAAACTTGAGATAAGCATAATCCCCCACTAATTAAAAAATGAACGAGAGCTGATGTTCGGCACCGCAGAGAGCGCCTTTGCGACACTGTAGCTCTTTTAACTCAGCGTCCCCCAAAACTCTGAGAAGCTGCAGAAGCCACTGCAACTAACAGCACACTATACAATCTAAAAAAAAATCTATGTAATATAAAAACAACGCTTATTAATTATTTCCTATCTAATATGGTTCTTTTTGCATGTCCCTCGAGTCATATTCTTCATGATATAACAAATAATCTAGAATCAGCTTTCCAAGAAAATAAAAACAACTTACACGGTAATATAATAAAAACATCGTAGTTCTATGAAAGATTATGCAGTACCGGCAGAATAAGTTTTAATTAAATTTCATAGAAGCTAACTCGCCTTCCTTATCTACAAGACTAATTAGTCGAAGCTTATCATAGCCAACCCGGGGTCTATTAATAGTGTAATTGTTCGACACTTTACAGTACATGGATAATAAATCAAAATATAGTCGATATTTTTATAAATTATAGACTTATATTATATTTAGTGTTGTATTTTATTACGTCAACATAAAAACATTTTCTCCAACTACTTCATATGCCTTGTTTTAGCAATTAGCAAATTATTACAGAATTTTTTTAGAGGAATATCATAAACACCAGTACAAAACAAAATATAATCTTTTATAACTAGAAGAGCATAAGTTATAATCACATAATAAACTACACCTTTTCGTATCTTTTTTCGATAGCAGAACTCTCATAGATTATCCATATTAAAAGGTTTCTTTTGAAGAGATTTCGTCTGCAATGCGTCAAGGGCGTTCCAATTACAAAGATTAATCAGGTAGTTTTATAAAAATAAAGGTGATAAAAGGAAAATTTCAGTGTATTGAATGTCATGTACATTGTACAATGCATCCCGTCATTTTATTATAGCTATTTTTTAAGTTAAGATAAAATAGCCGACAAGAGTGTCGAAGAGAGAGAGAAAAGAGTTTCTCTCTTCTATCACACTTCCACAATATAGTTTAAACTCATGAATGAAATGTCACAGTACATAAATGTTGCAAAACATTTAACCTGAGACCTTCTATTGTTTGTATTTCTTTCTTTCAATCTTGAAAAAATATCAGAAGTCATTGCATTATTTTCTTTTCTACGATACAGGTGCCTGGTAGAGGTGTTTTACACCGTGACCAGTGTATTCGTAAAAAATAATTGTAAATATAAAAACAATAATACAAATTTATCTAAATATATTTTGTAACGTTTAAAGAAAATAAATAATCTTAAATCGGCACATATGTTTTTATTGTGCTCTAAAATTGTCGAAACGTCCGTGTCGATGTAAACTAGTAGTGTCCACGAGTGGCATGTGCTCGTGACGTTGGATACGTACAGAATCACTTCTACAAGAGTACTTGTCACAGTACAATTTAAATAATAAATTGGAAGCTACAATTTGTTTAGAAATCTTTAATCATTATGTTCCATAATTAATTAATTTTTGATACTATATATAATATCAATAACAATTAAGCATATTTTTCTGTGATTTAAAAATGTAATTCGTGTAGGCAAGGAATTGTTATGTATGTATTTTAATCGTCTCATATGTTGCGTGCGACAATTGGGAGAATTATTGGAAAAATCACACTTTAACTGAAAGTTTTAATTTAATTTTCTGTTCGTTGCAAGCGTGGGTTGGCTACAACGAAGTGGGTTAGGGATATAGACCCCAAGTCTTTTATAATAATTATAAAATAAGGAATTTAAGCCGTAAGTGTGCTTTCATGACAATAGTAGTATTCCAATATTGATCTTATTACAGAACTCTGTTTATAGATTTTTGTTTGTTACTAGATAATAAAATACTCGACAAACAGTCGTAATTCACCTATTTTCATATGAAATATGTCGTCTGAGAATTAAGTTTTATAATATCTATGTCCTAACCGAACTGCCGAAATAGAGCAAGGTTGGGAAACGTTCATGAACTCGTTTGATCTAAAGACAGGGATAACTTCTTTGCCGCTCTATATTTAAATTTATTTAATGGCATATAAATGTAAAGTGTTAATTTTTTATGACACTATAAAGTTGATTTGATTTGTTGACTAGATCTTTCGTGTAAGTAGTGGATACAACAGCGAACCCTAAGAGTTAGCAGATTCCCTTCCGTTTACGACAATTACATAATGACTATTCGTTTCTGCATTTAACGTAGATACATATTGCATATCGACATTGTTTAACTCAAACAAAAATACGTTATGCTTCACTTAACCTAATTTATTTAAACCAAAACCGATAAATTTTGTATATTTTCAAGAATAAACGTTCCCACTTTATCATATGTTCAGTGGACTGTGTTAAACAGCTTTTAATTGATCGATGAATTTGTCAATATTAAATTTGAGGTAATTCGAGTGCCTGTCATCGAGTGCGCTCAAAGTATGTTTTATGTTATACAACGCGCCACGTGTAGCAATTCATTAATGTGAAGTACAATTAATTCATGACACTGAAATATATTAATGATGCTATATTTTGTCCAATATTTTAACTTCCCGTATGAAATTTGCTTATAATTCTTGGCTTCGATTGTTGTAATCTAAATTCATTTGTATGTCAAGATATAATATAAAATAAATAATGTTTTTTTTAATATTTCTGCGTGTATGGCTCGTATGTGTGACACAGTAATTCAATGGCTTCGGTGGCGTTCATTATACCACTCAACACTCAGTGTGTCGTAATTGGGCGGAAAGTATACAAATATGTTTTTTAACACCAAGCTTACTCTGCGTTGCCTGCTGTATGCAGATGACGTTACTTAATTAGCTTAAGCTTTTAAGTATTTTTTATGTATCATCAACTTTTTATTCTTATAGCCTTCTGCATCGAATACTTCGAATTTAATTAGAATTCAATGCCACATCATGTTGTATTTTAGGTGTGTATGTATTTTATTTGAGTGAAATATATATATATGAAATTACATACGTCTACCAGTCACTTTTAGTTAAAATCTTACCTCTTTCACCTTTATTTTATTTTGAAGTGAGTCTACAGACGTGAGTTAAAATTGTATATAACGATTCTGAAAGTTAACTGCATTTTCCTTCAAGACTGCTGAAATATCACGTATCGAGTTTAGATATTGTATTCTAGCCATGATTCTACGCTATATGAACAAAAAGATGTAACAACACATTTATATATATATATTTGATTACTATTAAATGCGACTTTTAGCGAGATGGGATTATTTTGATGATCATGAGCTGGAAGACAGTGACGTTAGTTTCAAATTAATATATAAACCTAACTTATATCATTAAAAAGTAACAAATTCAACTAAATTTTAATATTCTAGTATTTATTCTAAAAGTAAAAGTGAATTTCGAAGCTGCCTAATTAATGAAACAGTGTAAACTATATTACAAGTTACCAAACTGGTTTCGCACATTATTAGATTAGGGCTTTGTTATCACTCTTCAATATTTGATTACTTCTTTAGTTCAGTTATAATAATAATATTATAGAAAAATAATTGTACTTTATTTTAACATATGAAATTATTATCGTTAAGTATTTTTTGAGTATAAGAAATATAGAAATATGAAAGTATAAAACATTGCAATTGTATTCAATTAAAATGTCTCAATGTATTTCTAATACGCATATTTACAACAAATTTAAAGCAATTTAAAACCAATATAGGTTTTTTTCAAATTGTTACTAGTAAAATGTTTAAAAAAAGAAAAAAGTATATAGTTCATACATGTCAGATCTACTTTTAACCTGTTCTGATAAGCCTAAAAATATTTCCTTGAATGTATTAAGAACATTTTACTGATAAATTCTACAACACTGTTTTTATTTCGGACATTTTTAATGGACCTCGCTACTGTATACATTTCATATGAAACTTATTTGCTTATTTTTTATTATAAAATTAACAACAATAATTACGTAATATATATATTATTTTATTTTATTATATAAATTTATATAACAATAGCAAAATAATGACCAAACACTCGTGACATACATAAAATTTCAATGTTATAGTCTAATTTTAAACGGTAGTAGTCGCGCCGCTCTGCCAACGTTCGTACAGATGTGACAGATACGAGTACGTAGGTTATAATTAAATTGGAGGAGCATTGCCAAGGACTGATCGCGGTGAAAACAGCTGTTAATTTACGTTTTTACTAGTTCCTACTAAATGCTTATTAAAAATAAACAATTATTTGATGTATTTTTGTGTTATGAAATAATTATTCTTTTTCTTTATTAAAGTGATCTTTTATTAGATGAAAAAGTTCAGAAAATGACAATATTTTTATAAGAAACAGTTTAAAATTTTGCGAAAGTTTTAAAGTTTAATGTTATTCTTAAATTTCAATTTTTCTAACGATACAAAAAGTCGTTGAGTCTATTATTAGTTCTTACCTATTTTTTTTAAGCCAATTATTCTATATAAAATGATAATGTCTATCTAAATATAATTTTATCAAAGGTTTTTTAATACTAACAAGTAAATCATAACCCTGCCTCAAAAGGTAAAACATAGACGATATTTAAAATGATATATTGTAGAATTATATGTTAGATGACCAAATATTTATAGTATAGTTCACCATAGTAGGTATATATAGATCTCTCACGTCTTGCAATAATTATTTTTTTCTTTAGCTTCACGGTGCACATATCCTGAGACAAACATAGGGAACCTTAATACTAATTAAGACACTCCGTTCTCCTAAGATTTCCGTTCCCCATTTTCCGCCGAATTCAGGCATATTGATTGTCTTTTTCATAGTTAATATTTTACATTATATTATGATATTTGAAATTAATATTTTATTTATTCATGAAATTATATCCAAAACACTAAATTAACACGACACGGAGCTAGTCCTGGCTTCTAGGAAAATCTCATATATAAATTCATATATATGAGATTTTATAGACATATACATATATATGTATATCACAAACACGAAACTAGTTAGTTCAGAATCGCGTTGAACATGTCTTCAACATTCTCACTGACGAGACGAGACATAAAGCAGATAGAGCTGAGTTACGGAAGTTTAATGATAAACAGAATACGCTTAGATGATTTATTTGAATTACAAGCTCAATCAAAGTTTTGTACCAGTAGTACATACTGAATATAACATATCAGTAGTTTTAATTGAATTTGTTAAAAAATATTAGATTTCTTTAAAATCAATACAAATAGCTTACTATAAAATAAAATGTATCGTTTTGATATAATATTAAATTATATCAAGACGATACATACATATGTATAGATGTAGGTATGATTTTTTTTTTAAATTGGCACTTATTTTTATAAATATGAAATTCAGAGCCTTGAAAATATTTTATTGAACTTGTGTTACATGGTTTATCAGAATTTATCCCCTAAGAGCGCAAGTAAGGAGTTGAAACTTGTAAGATTAGACCCTTATAAGCTACTACTACTTCTTTTGGTTGCGACAGCCGACATCCAAACAGGTGAAGCCGCGGTCGGAAGTCTCCTATTTAACTTAGTCAGGAACAGAGGAATAACTCTCTATCCGTCAGTTCTTTACTAAATTTAAATAGATCCATATCAGAAGTATAAGTTATCGTATAAAAAAAGTCGTCAAAATTGGTTTACCCAGAAAAAGTTATGTGGTCATACATCTAAAAAAATATGGTCAAATTGATAACCTTCTCTTTTTTGAAAACGGTAAACAAATATATTACTTCTCATATATATACTCCTCTTGACGTGAATATAAGTCAAGATAATTGTACAAAAATATTTCAAGTATTCCAATGACAACATCGAATGTAAAATTTGTTAATATTAGTAAAGTAAAATCAGTATGTGAATAAAAAAATCAAATATATTGATGACCTCCATTTAGCTACGTGATTTTAGATTCCGGTGCTTTGGCACTGCGCCTATAACGCATCAGCAAAATCATTTTATTAAATTTCTTATGCCACTCATTTCGAGTGATTATAAATCATTAATTAAACTACAAATATATAACGCCTGTCGTGGCGTAGAGGCACAAGCGTGCGACTGTAAACGCGACAGGTTGTGGGTTCGATTCCTTCTCCAGGAAATATACAAATTTAGTATTTTCATTTCCTGCGTTTGGTAAAAAGGTAAAGCGCGGCGTTAAGTTCCACCACTCAGCACGCAATGCCTCAATTCGGCGGAAAGTGTGGAACTTAGCGTCTTAACATTAGGTTCCCTCTGCCTACCCTGCTATATGCAGGATACAGCGTCAAGCTAAAAAAATATATTTATTATTCCTTTAAATTTATTTATTTGATATGCATCATAGTACGTGTATAAAAAATATTATGTCATACTTATGTCAGGAAAAAATAAATTTTAATTGCAATGCGATTTTTATATTTGTGGTATTCATATTTTTGTGTTTGTACTTGCTTTGACTGACATTTTCATCATGACATCATGAATTAGATTATTTTTTTTAGCTTCACGCCGTACCACGCATACAGCAGGGTAGGCAGAGGGAACCTGAGAACCTAGTGTTAGGACACTCCGTTCCCCATTTCGGCTTTTTCGGCAGAAATAGAATATTTACCCAAATAAATTGTACTCACTTCACAGTGTCCCAATCGGCTAAAACTTGAAATCATGTACCTGTGGTTTACCCAAGACATATATTAATAATATCTTCAATAAACTACGGATGAATCAAATATAATTGTAAAATTGCTTATGTTACGAGTGTTGAAACTTATCTCCTTGTATATTAAAATATACTTATTAAAATAATTATTTTTTTACAGTGATCGTAAGAAACACAAGAATTTTTAGAGATTTAGAGTGACCATGGTTAAGAAACATGCAATTTAAAATGTACTAAGCTTGCTGATCCCCTCAACTACGTAGCATTTGAAACTCTATTACTATTTTTTTCATCGGTCCTAACTATATTCAATGGTGGACATTGAATATATTACACTTTTTACCGTTTTATTGTGATAAAACGGTAAAAATCTATGCTGTGGCATAGATACATAGTATGCTTAGACACAACAAGGCAATGTATTCAGACAAAAAACAAATGAAAAACACAAAAATGTGAGTGTTTTGTTTTTTATCGGCGGGTGGTATTATCATTTTTTACGAAAATAATTAAAAATAGGGAATATCTGTATGGATTTAAAAAATATATTCAATGCTAATATTTTCTTTAATGTTATTTTATTTTTTATAATTTAACATTTATATTAAATTACTTTTATGGTAATAATGTAATAAAAACTTACCAACAGCTGATTTGATGTTGTACAGGAATAAATCTTATCAGCCGCGAATAGACGACAGTAATAAAGATAATTATAACATTGTTTCCAATTCCCTCGCTTTTAAAACATTTTTACTTATTGAGTATAAATTTGAACGTTCACTATGTTTTGTATTATTTTAAATTTAATATTAAATTTATTGCGTTCTCTTTTCCACGACTCCCCCGCCTAGACTTTTTTCCTTGTTCTTTTTTTAAATTTCATAAAATATAAAATACCAGTAACATATACAGCCAGCATTATATTTTTTCAATAATAAAAATATTTCTTAATTTAATTTTATTATTTTTTTACCCTTTTTTTTGTTATTGTTAAATTATTTTATAAAAAAATATTAAATACGTACATATTATATTAACGTAGGTTATAGATAGTTACAATATGAACTAAATATATACTTCTAATATTAATTTCTACTCAAAACCGACAGTTACTTTAAAAATATAATTCAATAAAAGAATCAAAGAGCGTCGAAAAATGATGTATATATTACTTTTACAATAAATAACCAGACATGAAAGAGAAACAGTAAACTGAAATGGTTTTTAAAATAAATGTTTATGATAACATAAACAATAATAAACAAAAATACTGTAGAATACTTAAATGAAACGGTGCTATTTTAGTGCCTAATAACCAATATAAATCTTTCCTTTGTCATTTTCCCCTCAAAACGTAAATATGAAAGTGGCAGTCAAGTTCACATTGAGACACGTTGTTTTCAATTTCACCGACAAAAGAATTAAGATCTAAATGAGTGCCAAGTTCACATATATGTTATTATAATACATACATATATACATAGCTTCACGCTGTATCCCGCATATAGCTGGGTAGGCAGAGGGAACCTAGTGTTAAGACACTCCGTTCCCCACTTTCCGCCGAATTGAAACATAGCGAGCAGAGTGGCGAACTCAACGCCGCGTTTTGCCTTTTTACCAAACCCAGGAAATGAAAAATTCCATTTCCTGGAGTAGGAATCGAACTCACAACCTGTCGCGATTACAGTCGCACGCTGCGCCACGACAGGCGTTAATAGTTGTTATTATAATAGCTGTGAAAAATATAAATGTCTTTATACATTCATAATATTTTATATTTCGCTAATTAACTCATCTTATATTGCATACAACTTTTTTTTTTTATACGGTGTCGTATCTACAAACATCTATTAAGAACTATCCTATTGTATAATATTTACTAATAAATCAAATTTAAGACAATCTACAAAACTTGGCACGTATTTATATATTTTTTTTGCCATAGCCAACGACCACTATACGGCTGGGACGTCATCGTTTAATGACGCGCAAGCGACAAGTCTGTAAAAATATTTAGGTTGTCGTTTTTTTAGTTCTTAGATTTATTTGTCAACGGAATACCTAATACTACGGCCCCTGCGTACTTCCTCCGCCTCGTCCACAGTCATCTGCTTCATAATACTTGCTCACAGAGGGGTCCTCTTGCTTTTTACGTGACTTTCCTCCAGTACTATTGACACTGTGTTGCTGTCAACTGAGAACTCAGATCAGGTGCAGGGATCTTAACACTTGGCTCCCCGTTCTTTTTGAATAAACCGCTAGGAATAATGTATGAAGCTGCTTTTGACATATAAAATGTATGAGTTACACATTGTGCCTTTAGTGTTAGAAGAACATAAAATTAAAATAAAGCATTATATCATGTAAACACATGGAGATTTATAATTCATGAAGGCTTATCAGTTAAACTTTTTTTTCCGACTACCCCGCTAGAGATTAAACGTGAAGCTATGTATGTATATAGTACTTTTTTATTAAGCCAGCGTAGACACAATGGTAACAGTAGTAGATGTTTTCTTATGAAATGTAAATGAAGTCTACGAAGTATTCATTCTTTCAGCATTATAAACATATAGTCAGAATAGTATGTATGTTATGAAGTTAAATAATTATGACCTATATTTTTTTAATTAATTTTATTGTAGAATTAAATTTTATTATCTATATATTAGTACGTGAAGGAAAAACTTTGCATCTCTTTTTACGAAAATGAAGTGGACGTAGGAGAATTAAACTTGGTACACTTATAGTTTATGGTATATAGCGAAGGAGTGCACAATGATAATATCTTTTTAAAATAATGCATAAAGAATATATTATATTAATAAAATAAATGTTACACACACTACCATGGTTTGATTTGTGTGTTTATATATTGTGACGCATACATTATTAGACAACGCGTTGTTAACGCGTCAACGAGAACTCTAGTTATTAAAAGGTGAGCTATCATACATACCAAACGCTTTTATCGAGTACCTAGTAAGAGTATTTTATTATCATTATAATTATTTACTATCAGCTTTTCTATTTCCTGATACTTGTTGTATATAAAATAAACTTTTCTTACTATAATGTGTTGTACTTTATGTACTTTGTGTTGCCAACCTAAATTTTTATCTTAAATGTTTATATTGTACTATATTAAAACATAGCACAATTTTCTTATCTATTATCGATTAATAGTATAATCGATAGCATTCACTACTTTATTGCGATTATTTTAATGCGATGTGATTTAACTGAGTAAATTCATAGTTAAAAAAACGTATAACGCCTTATTTTCAAAAAACCCATTAGAAATTTTAATTAATAACCAAAACCGTTATCATCATGAGTTATAACAAGAAGGTGAAAATAACTAGATACAAAATGAATTATCTGAGTCATCTATCGTTATGAGACCATTAAATCATATCTATTTAAATCTTACACTTGTTTATAAAGGAAACTCTGTTTTATGGAGTTTACGTTTGCGGTTTAGTCGGCGGTAGTGACGGTATTTTCTAAAGTAATTGGTAACACATGTTCGGTAAACATTTTTTTTACTCGTAAAGTTTTCGCTTTTTTACCGTTTTCGCTTCATAGTCAAATCACATAATAAAAGGTGGATAAAACTAAACTTCGATCATAACCGAATACGAATCGTGTTGAAGAAATGCCAGCTTTTTCCTTACTTAGTTAATCAATATAAGTATTATTGTTTTACTAGAATATCATAATTTGAAAATGAGCCAAAAAACTAAATATTTTTACTTAAGGCTTAGTTTTTTAAGGTTTATTATTATATTTGAAAATAATGTTAAATACTACAGCAATAAAGGCTTATTTTATTTATTATTTTATTTTTTATTATATTTGAAAATATTGAAATAGTTATTTTATCTATTTATTTTTTCTGGTAAGGCAAAGCGCGGCGTTGAGTTCTGCCACATGACGTAAATGCCTGGAATTCAACAGCGAGAAAGATAGATGACGCTCGAATGGGCGACTAAACGGGGAAGTTTTTAGTAGTAGTTAGTGACTGACTATGAAATATTGTACATATGTGGTTAAAATTCGTTGAATTTGTTTTTTTCGATATATGTGTATTGTAATTCTAAAATTATACGTATCATAAAAATACATATGCTATATTCTTCTAATAATAAGTGTTCTAACACTTATACACTGGCATGCGTGCTGAAGTGGGATCTTGACGCGATTACTCTGGCGTCGGTTTATAGTCGGTGTCGAAGCTTAGCATCTGGGGAACTGGGAGAGTGAGCACCACAGGATGAGCAACTGGTAGCTTTATGCGACGAGTTAAAGTCCCGGCTGGCAACACCATCTATTGGCCGAAGGACGATTCAGGCAGTTCGTCCTCTTTTCTGTGATCAGGGTCATCATGTGTCTCTATACGGACGGTCTACATCTGCATCTCCGGCGTCCCACATAACCCGACCGAATCCTCAATCAGGTGGGCATCCGTAACGGATTTCCTCACGTTTAAAAAAAAGAATAATAAAGGGACATTTAGTAAAATCAGTTATAATTTTGGCAACACCAAAATCATTGTTGACAAGTGATATCAGTATGCCCAAAATACAAAAGCTTTTCATATTCTTTCATATTATGTTCTCTTTATTTTTTATTCCTGAACTGGCTATGTTTTTAGTAAGATATTTTCTTCTTTTTATTTAAATGTACTACAGATATGACAGTATATGCACGTGATCCGTAACTTATTTTCGTTATTATATATTTTTTATTATCTACTTCATATATAAATAGACCTAAGGCTAAGTGATCCTAGCCTTAATTCTCTAATAAAGCTTATGCCAGTTATAGCCTATGCCAGCCTACACCAGTTTATACCAGGTACGTGCTTGTATTTTAAATACATACATTTTCTTACTGAGTTGTAGCATGAAATTATCATAATAAATTATAAAATCTTAAAATGTAGAGGTTCATCATTATAGCATTTAAGACGATAATCACTAAAGAAAATACCTTCTTGAATATTCAATATTCTGAACCGGTCGTAAAGCAGATATAACAAGCTTTCGAATGCAATATATTTGATTTTTTCTAACGTCATTTTTGACAACGGGCTTAGAGACTTGTTTTAGACTTTTGTGATTTTTTTTAATAATATTGTTGCGCTAAATCATATACGAATTAGTACATTTTAATACTTCAAAAACAAATAATTTACTTGCATTTGTCATAATATCTTCAAAACACAGAATTTTACTATATTACATTATTTTTCTGTGTAATATGTGTCCTATTACTCATAGGAATAATAAAACTAATATATCGTAATAAGACTGCTTGGCACATGGCCAACACTGAAAAATACTCAGACGGAACAGTGAGTTAGTCAGAATACGAAGAGTCTCTCAACCAAGTAATTTGCCGTAAGGCGGTTGTTCACTTCAATGGGAGTGAATGAGCCTATAAATCATAATAATCTCATAAACTAATAAATAGTGTAATTTTGGCATAAGCGGAAGCTGTCTGAAATGAAAACTGTTACATTTTGATTACTACTCAAGAAATACTCAAGTTAAACACATATTTATATAAGGGCGTCATAATTTTGTATACTGTAGAGTGAACGCTTTTTTGGTACTTAATGCGATAAAAACTTAATTCATACTCTAAAAATATGCATTCGTCGAAACATTACTGACTAATGATCTTCCATTAAAAAGATACAAGGCAGAAATAAATAAAAGAAGTCAATTCTTTTATTCAGTTCAGCTCTTTAATTATGGCGCTTCAAACGTGCTATTCTTTCATTCTTTTGTGAAGATCATTCAAAAACCTTGTCTGGATGGCTCATTTTGTTTCAAACTTAACCTTATTATATGAAACTAGCTGTATTCTATGATTTCGTTTGCGTGGAATATAAAGTCAAAAATTTATTTTTTTCCCTTTTTCATTGGAATATCGAGAAAACCTCATTGTCCTTCATATTATAAATATAGCTTGTGGAAATGTTCAGTGATTCAGAATGTCTATCGTTATTATGGGAAGCAACCCAAGAATCTTAGACATTAATAATTTATTGGATAAGTTTCATACTTCACTTACCAAACAAATGTAGTAAACTTTCAGTAACTATAGAAATCATTTAGTTATAATTATACTATCAAATTATAATTACTCACTTTGTTATTACTTTCTAAATAAAAAATATTATACACTTTGAACTATCATTTACACCAGAGCATTGATGTAAAACTGCATAGTACTTGTCTTTCTTCTTGTTATCCATATGTATTGTTACTAATGATAACAAAATATGTAATTTCCGTTTCTATGACAAAGTACTAAAACAAGACAATGCGTTAAAAACATTGTAAATCAATTGGTTAAAAAAAGAATTATTCATTTAATAAAACGTAAACGCGACAGGTTGTGGGTTCGATTTCCACTCCAGGAAATGTAATATTTTCATTTTCTGGGTTTCGTGACAAGGCAAAAAGAGAACGGAGTGTCTTAACACTAAGTTTTTAGGTTCCCTCTGCCTACCCTGCTATATGCGGGACACATGCGGGGTACATCGTAAAGTTAAAAAAAATCTAGTTATAATGAGAATGTAGAGATTTTCTCACTTTTTTTTTCTTTCATTTTCCTAGTAAGACAAAGCATGATTGACTTCCGCCACTCAACACACAGTCTCGAATTCTGATGAAAAACGGTAAACCAAGTGGCTTGAGACTAGGAGAAAAAGCCTTTTATAAAAGTATATAGTAATATATAATATGTCATTCGTGTTTTGACTACTACAAGTGATACTAGCACATTATTCTACAAAATTTATCACAAAATTAAGCCATTAAAAAAAACCCGAAGCTGATTTTAAAGTCTTTCAGGTTTTGAGAATGAAAAGACCACGACATTATACTAAAATTTAATATGTAGGTTCTCATCGTGGGTTCGTTTTCATCGAATATAATAATTAGAACGAAATAATACGCACAATTTTTAATAATAAATAATTTATTAAGTTAAGCTTTTACATACTTTTCAAATACATTTGATAAATACAGTAAGTAGTGTAAGATCCCATGCTAAAACGATCAATCGTCATTTTTATTAAAAATAGATTTTATGGAAACAATAATCCTGAACGATATAGTTAGAGATTAAACCAAAATATTACCGTAGGGTTGTTATATAATAAAGATTTTAAGAAAAAAAGAAAATCGATTTCAAACAAAATCCACCAAAAAGTAAAATTGTTCCGAATAACTCAAAAACTAGTCAGACCTTAACTAATTTTAAACGGGACCAATCTTCATAATTGATTCATCCAGTAAGAAGTTAAGCGGTAATACAGATAAAAAAAATCGAATTAAGAACCTCTTTCTTTTTTGAAGTCGGTTAAAAATATCCTTAATGCCAAAGTAAGTAATGATCTATTTAGCACTAGGACACATTAAACATTTACGAAGCATATCAACACTACATAAGTTTTATAATATATTCATATTACTTTAAATATTTTCTAAATAGTTATTCTTTTAAAATACATTTAAGCATTCTAGTTCCTTATTTTCTTTACTTTTTTTAAATACTATTGGAATCCACTAATTGAAGCATATATATAAAATATGTAATAAATATATAATAATTTCTTTGATAACAGTTATTATAATTTCCATCTAAAGGAACGCTACTCTATTTAAACATTCAATAAATTTCAAAATATACGTATATTGTTTTATTTTTAGAGATATATGATATTTTCAAAACTACATATTATAGATTATAGACATATAAGTTGGATATGACATTTGATCATGATATCGTCGTACATCTTAGTGTTTACTTAGACACGTCTGACCTCGGAGAAAAAGCTCGCTCAGAGTTCGGTGAACTTCCGCCCGATGTGCTTTGGGGACTTCTATCATTTACCTGTGAACGAATTTTTAAGATAATTGATAATTTGTATAATATTATATTTATAATTATTTTGTTATTTTATTTTATACCATAATATATTTTTATCATTATTTTTAACGCTTATCATGGCGCAGAGGCGTGCGACTGTAAACGCGACAGGTTGTGGGTTCGATTATCACTCCAGAATATGTAAAATTTTAGTATTTTCATTTCCTGGGTTTAGTAATAAGGCAAAGCCCGGCGTTGAGCTCCGCCACTCAGCACACAATGCCTCAATTCGGTGGAAAGTGCAGAACGGAGTGTCTTAACACTAGATTCTCAGGTTCCCTCTGCCTACCCTGCTATATACGGGATACAGCGTGAAACTATCTTAACAGGATTAATTGCGTATATTATAGTATTTTTAACTACATTTTTTGAAACCCGACGCTTCGAATACTCTACACTTGTTACTAGTCGCAAGTAGACTCTAGTATTAATATGATTAAAATAATTTAATTTAATATAAAAATAATAACCTGTAATCCAGTATGCAGCATGTTTGCAATAGTTTCAACATCAAGCGTGGAATCTTGAGCTGATATTTTCTTAATGGCGGATGACACAATGCATATGTCACCTCGTAGCTCGCGGACAAGAGCAGTTATTTTTTGGGCATTGCTCAATATTTCCACACTTTGGGTGTATGGATTATAACGTACACCAAATGGACGTTGAATGCTGTCTGCAAAAGCTCTGTAATGTATATAAAGAAAAAATATTATATTAGATTAAACTATGAATTTCTCTTTTACTTGTAAGGATGTAATAGACACATCTATCATGCACGAAGGTTGGATCCATGTCATTTTTGTCTCTACTAGGCAGTAAATTATTAACCCGTACGTGTTTATGTCATATAAAATATATGAAACTGAGCTATATACAAAGCTTATTATTTATTTTTATTTTGTTTATTTTATTTTAGAAAGCCAAGATATTATACTGCGATTTATATTTAGTACATAATATCGTTTAAATATATTGATATGGTACACTATACAACTTATTATGTGTAACTTATTATATGTAAACTTTTTACATATTTTGCAAAAATTAAATTATAAGACATTAATATAAAATTTATAAAAGTAACCTTTATAATTATTGAAGACATAAAATACTGAAATAACTGACCTCATTTTTTCCTTAGCCTCTTCAAACGAGTCGGTATAATAATACGCGTTTTGATAGGATGTAATTATACATTCTTCATTCACAGTGACTTCTGGGTCGAATCTTTTTATCTTGTCTGGCGAGCCAAGTGCGTGCTGTAGTTCGGCTACGGATGAGAGTAATCCCGCCCCGTATACACGGAATGAACCATCAGCTTGGCGACACAAACCAAACTCGACAGTGAAGAAATACAGCTGTCAAAGAAAAATCACGTTGATTAAAATTTGTATCACTAAATATCTTTCATCTAAGTGTATGAACAATTTTAAAAATATTAGATATACTTAATACGAGTATATAGCAGTCCCTCTTACTAAATTTTATTCATAGAAATAATTTTATAGTAGAGAAGCTTTGTAAAAATCTCGTACACAGATGCTAACAACAAACATAAGTTATAAGAAGCGTATAAGAATAGGCGACGAAGATAGTCGGTAAGAAAGGTACCGCTTAATTGCCTAGAGTGCTTAGACCGATTCCAAGAAAAACGAATTTATTCTGTTACGTACAAGTTTTTATACATTTCTAAATATTTTTCTTAATATTGTAAAGTAATATTACATTCACTATAAATATTAAAAAATCGTCCTACTATATTCCTAGATACGTGTTTGCCATTGCCATCTAAAAAAAATATGAATTAATTAAATTTATAGTGCATCGAGTAAGCCATATGATATTCTTGATTTTAGTATAGAAATAATACTATAAAAGCATCGTGGAGTAGTTAAATGGTATCAATGTTGCAAAACTATTTAACTAAAGTTTTAAAAAGCTTTTAATCAATTTAATTTTGAACTTGATTTTTACTTTATTAGTATGATTTAGTAAATTATTTAAAAATATTATTCACTCCGTTACATTAAGACAATTCTGTTAACATCTACTTCCGCCAAATGAAAATATTGCACGTAGAGTGATGGAACTCAACGCCGGGCTTCGCTCTGTTGCCAGAGCGATAATTATTCAATTCGTTATTTTTGGAATCAATTCCAAAACAGCTAAATCGTTCAATGGAACGTCCCCTTAAACAATAGAACTAAGCTTATTGTTTGAGAAATGTGGTTTTGTGGCTGTAAGCAGAATTGGAGATGACCTACTAGTGGTTTTGTAATTAATGCTAATACCAGCATCTCTTTGATGCTATAGAAAGAATATGTATTTGATCCCCGGTATGCATTATACTGAGGTTCATTCTATAAATTAGTATAACATAATATTTGTTGTCAGATTTACTCCTTCTTTTATATATTTTACATAGTTTTTTTTTCAAAATTTCACTCGATCATCGATTCCATAGAATGTAATATTACATAAGGGAAACATTATGAAACGTTCTTCGATGAAATAATCCCATCAACCAAATGAAATGGACATTCGAATCGTAGAACAATTATAATTACTTGTTTGAACAGTCATCACTTAGAGATTGATGTAACTGACATAACAAGATTGATAACTGATGGATGTGATTCACTTTTCATAGATAGCAATAATTTCAGTATCGCACCTACTAATTTTAATAAAACAATTGAAACTTTATGACTCTGTAGTAGAAAGCCTTACTGAACGTGAGAGTAGTGGGTTCAAACTATATTTTTTCAATTAAATAATTATTCATCTAATGACATATTTTATTAGTAACGTGAATACGCAAGTACAAAACGTGATAACGGTACGGTTAGATTTATTTTGTAGACTGCAATATTTTCTAGTAGACGTATAATTAAAAGGGTGTGACAGTATAACATAAGGGTTCAATAAATTCAGGTAAATTTTGAAGAGAAGTCTAAATAGCATACAATAAATCCTCATATTGGAGTAGATACTGGACTTACAATTATATGAATGTAACAATCTATATTTTCAATAGTTAAACAGATTTCTAAATCTGGTACACATGTCAGTTATTATGAAACATTATTTTTGTTTAAAATCATAGCTTGTAGCGTAATACTTCAAAAAGTAAAATCGAAACAGAATTTTCTAAACTAATAAATAATTTCCAAACTTATAAGAATTATAAACACGCCTGAAATGTTTGACTTGTGAATTCACGAACTGACCTAAAAGTGTTCTGTGTTTAATGTATACTTTGGATAATGTTTCGCAAATATTCTGAGTATTTTTAAATATCTTAAAGCTATTAGTATTAAATTACGTTTAAACGGGAGTGACACGTGTATTATATTAAAAGGCAACTGTATAAGTAATACGCATTCTTACAATTTATTTAAAAAAAATAGTAACAATAATAAAACATTCTAATAGGACAACTACAAGAATCACAGTGAAAAATTGCCACATTTACCTCCTAACCAGAGTGAGATATTGTGGACTATAACGAAGGCATACATATTTATATTCTTATATATGGAACACGAAAGAAGAAAAGTATCTGAACGAGTATACTAGCATATATATTGAAAAAATATGTGGATACACTTAGCCAATAAATATTAACAACAATTACACAACCATGAAAATTAATTATGCCGTCGGCAGCACTTTACGGTCGCTTTATTTGATTTTAAAGTATCTATAAAGCACTGGACTATTAATTTTAAACAATATGGAAGCTCGACGACGTAAGCTGTTAAGTACTGAACAAAGAAAAGACTTAGTGGTGCAGTTGAAACGAAATTGAAAATATCTATCAGGATAGTGTGCTCAAATTGCCGGGAGAATATTTCGACGTTTAATTTCAGCTTGGACAATGTTTACAATTATACTCTATTGGGAATAACAATCTTAAGAGAACGAACTGTCTTAACACTTGTTTCTTAGGTTATCTTTTGCCTACCCTGCCATCTCCGGGATACAGCGTGAAGCTATAAAAAGATGGAGTATATAATAGCTATATACTCAATCTCGACATACTGTAGGTTGTTACTAACAGTTTTTACTAACAATATCAATAAGCCATTCTGCAAAGAGCGAAAGATAAGAAAGGCCAAAATACCATGAGAAGGAGCTCTCAGGTGCGAAATTGGCCGACAATTCTTAATGTATGTACATACTCGTATATATTGAAATATATAACTTGTTTAAAATGTATGATTTACATATCAGATTTAAAAATAAATTTATGAGAAAATATTCTCATGCCAGATTTTGAATTTGAAAAATTATTCTTACCGTTGCCAATTTATCAATGTCTTCATCTGATGCCCCAAGTGAAGCCAAGCCAATTTCTTGAGAGAACTGCGCAAAACTCGGATTCGCTAGAAGCGGCATGTGTCCGAGCAACTCGTGACAGCAATCACTGTATACATTGTTTTTGGTATAATTATATTAGAAATATGAATTACAGAATTTTTTTTTGTATTTTACAATTGTAATATTATTATCATAATGTACTATATGCATGTTCTGACTCTAAGCACGATTGGTTGCGGGTTCGACGCGCACTCAGGGTAATGATTATACGAAAATTAAACATTAATTAATTTGCATTTCCGCGCAGAAAAAGCTTTGATTGTTCCGCCACTCAACAGTGGAGAACGAAGCGTCTTGAAACTAGGTTTTCTCTGTCTACCCCGCTACGTAGGAAAAATTTTGAAGCTGTGTTATAGGTCACACATAAGGGAGCATGAAATTTAAATTATTTATTTCATTATAAAAATCATGATTTGGTGATCAATGGTGGTGGGTCCATTTCTGAAATAAGTTCGATGGATGTAGGTTCGATTCCTCTAGGGAAAATAATTATAATATTATTTTCATTTTCCCAGTCTCTAAAGTCATGTCATTAGTAGGTCAATTATAATTTTGAAGTCCAGAACCAAAAATGCGAATTTTTATTAGTATTTAAATAAGTTAAAAAAATCAATAGCTATATACATAGCTTCACGCTGTATCCCACATATAGCAGGGTAGGCAGAGGGAACCTAGTGTTAAGACACTCCGTTCCCCACTTTCCACCGAATTGAGGCATTGCGTGCTGAGTGGCTGAGTTGCCTTGTTGCCAAACCCACGAAATGAAAAATTCCATTTCCTGGAGTGGGAATCGAACCCACAAACTGTCGCGTTTACAGTCGCACGCTTATGCATCTGCGCCACGACAAGCGCTAATTAATTTATTAGTATATATTAGTAAATATTAAGTTTAAAACAATAAGCCATGCCTAATATAATTTACACAGTTCATTAAACAATTGTTTCCTTAAATTTAAGATGATGAAGATTGAAAATTTTATAGCGTTACAAAAAAAAACAATACTTACGGTTCCGGCGTATAAAATGGATCAGATGAGTGGCGAATGTACTGAGTACAATGAAACACTCTAAAGGCGAGGCCAGATAAGAAATCTCTAGGGGAAAGGTATCCAGCCACGGGACGAAGTTGGAATCCAGTTTTACGCTTCAGAAAAGCGCTCACGTCCTCCAACTTTAATAAAAGAAATTGATTTAATATTCTTCAGATAATGTTTCTTTACCGGAGTAAAGATAATAAGCATAAAGTTGTGATAAATTCTAATAAGTAAATATTATTTCCTTACGGATTGCAGCCATTATTTTTTTATACGTGAGTCATCTTTCAAGGGTTTGAACATATTTTTAAATATATTATACATCTTTTGCACCTCTTGATATAGAAACCCCGCGTATGAACATATCAATCAAAATAAAATATCAAATTTTGGTTAAGCATATCCAAAACCTATTCAAAACGATAATACTTAAAGACAAAATAAAATATCCAAACACAAAAAAGATCCAAATAAGACACTGCTGTCATCTAGCGTCGCCAGAGCTTCAAGAATTTCCATTGAGAGGTGCCATCTGCAGATACAGTTGTAAGACTTCTGAAGTCAAGAATGAAATGTTATTTGCATTCTCATAGATTTAGCAAGATGGCGTAATTATTTCTCTCAATTTTAATAATGGTTATAAATGAATAAAATAAAAAAAAAATAACAAAAAAGGAAATCTAATTTCAATTTAAATTAAATAAAAAGTCACAGCAGACGCACTACTTATCATATAAAAAAAGAATCATCAAAGTTGGTTCAGTCAGTACAAAGTTATGCGGTAGCACACGTAAAAAAACCAGTTGAATTGAACTATTCCTATTTATAGTTCTACATCCTACTACGCCATAATGGCTAAATTTAATTATATAATTTATTTCCTAAATTATCTAATAGATATGAAATAAAATTTGTCACGGCTGGATTACCATCTCTTTATTGTACAAATGTCCTATTTGTCCTACTAAACCTTGCAGTTTAGTCGAAACACAAACATTAAAAAAATTAATTACATTAAAAATAATACTGAAGGTTAATATTGTAATTCTGGGAAACTAATATTAAATAGAATAATTACGATTTTAACAGAAAAAGAAAACCGACTTCAATCAAAAGAAATGCACTAAAAAGCAACATTATTACGAATAACTTAAAAACTATACCTCAGTTCTTATCTAAATCTAAATGGGACCATATCAGAAACATTAGCTATCATGTAAAAAAAAAACATCAAATTTGATTCACCCAATAAGAAATTATGCAGTATCACACAAAAACTACAGTCGAATTGAGAACCTCATCATATTTTTTAGGTAGATTAAAAACTATAGATACTTAATACATAATAAGGAGTATATATTCCTGGACGTAGGTGCTTTGTAAGTAACAATCTTACATTTAGCTACGAGCAATGTAGCTGTCTGCGTAGCAATTTACTTTCTGTAGAATGTATCTAACACACAATTGTTGTATTGGTTTGGTGGATACTATTTGAAATGTAGTATAAAATTAAAATTTTCAATAACATTTTGCTTTGTCTATCTAGTAAATTTATTTGAAAAATTATTATCATCGATTTAATTTAAATGTTAAGTACATACCTGTGGCAAATTGTCCTCCTTGTAACCACAATATTTTACAAGTTGAGGCCAATTTTCGAGATATTCATCACAAGCATGCTTCTGGTACAGCTTAAAAAGCTCCCGAAAGATAACGCCCCTGTGTAAAATTGATAGATTTAATATCGTATATTTTAGTAATTACATTAAAATAAAATTTTAACTAAAAATACTGTCATCATATAAAAATCATTAAGAACTAGCATTATTACGAAAAACTCAAAAATCGTCGAATCTTAACTAAATTTTAATAGGACCACATGAGAAGTATTAACAATCTTATGAAAAAAGAATCATCAAAACTTGTTTACCCAGTTAATATTTAGGCGGTACACTTTAAAAAAATATAGTAAAATTGAGAACTTCCTACTATTTTAACTTGGTTAAAAATAGAAACCATGAGAGTTACTCAATAAAAAAGCTCAATAAATGATATAATAAATGATACTCAATAAATGATTTAGTACCAATTTTTTTTATAGAACGGCGGTATGTGTTAGTTTTTTTTTTACTTAGGCAATTTGCATAATGCTAAAAGTGCAGTTGCCTACGTGAATGAGGGAGAGATGTATGGATGCCTTAAAGCTATTCTTTTAATGTGCGTTAGGATAGATAAAAATCAAAACAGAAGTAAATGAGGCTGCCTTAATTATAAAGAAAATATAAACAAATCTTTCTTTTAACGTTTTTTTAGACATCTATTACAGATAATGTCACTTTTGTCTTCATTTTACGCATAGGCAAATGTAACGTGTGTTTCGATCTTACTAGATCAAAGAAGTGATAAAAAAAAACATTGTCAGAGTTAATTTATCAACTAAGCCATTGTGAACCATATATAAACTTATTTAATAAAAGCCAGTAGGCAATATAAGCCAGCCAATTTTATTCAATATTCTACCTTGGAAGTCCTACAAAATTGAGTTGAGATAAACTTTGAATAGAAACCTAATTTTGTAGCAAACATGGAAGTTTACGTTACGCTGGATATTGCACTAACTTCGACGCATGTAGAACTTAATCTAGTTTCAAAGCGGCAGGTCCGTATAAACTCGTCAGTGTATATACTAACATATATAATATGCTGTAATAGATCCATGTGTATTTAAATATTGCAACAGTTTGATTATCCAGTATCTATATTACGAATTATTATAAAGCTAATTATAGGACTTAACTATGTAAATTTACTTGAACTAGTAGCCCCGGTGACGCGTTAACAACGCGTCACCGTCACTTCATATAAACATGGATGTCAAGTCAAGGTAGTATGTGTAACATTTATTTTATTAATTTAATATACTTTCTATGCATTATTTAAAAAAATATTATATTCTACACTCCTTCTCTATATAAACTATAAGTGTACCAAGTTGCAAGCTCCTCTTCCTTTTTGCTTCACGTATTTATGTAAAGATATACTAAATTTTAATACTAAAATAGCGAAAGGTCACTGTTAATAAATAATCACAATGTAGCCGACCTAGAACATCATCATCATGATACCAAGAACGGCGAGTCTCTCTTACGCACTCAAACTCTTCTTACCCGTTTGTAAACAACTTGAACTCTACACGCAAGCAAAGAAAACATCTTTAAAAGACATTCTACAAAAAAAAATGTTTACATTAATACAAAATAAGAAAGGCAGAGGAGCATCAAGATTATGCTCACAAGCTACATTTTTCTTGAAGGTTACCTTAATTGTGAAGTTTTTAACTACATCTGTGGAATGTCTGTTTTAAAAATTATAATAAAATATTTGCCAAAAAATAAAAAAAAATCACTCTAGGTTGTAGCATTATCATGGAAATTTAATTAAAATTATGTAATTTTTAAATCTCTCTTTGTGAACCGTTATATTAAATACGAGTATATCGTTTTTATCCTGCATAGTAGAGTCAAAGTGGTATCTATACAACTAGTAATTACAAAGAAAATCATATGAAAAATATATTGTTGAATTCAGAATATATATTAATATATTCTGAAATCAACAGTACGGGCGAGTAAACTTTAATTTTTTATTTAGCTTCACGCTATATTCCACATATAGCAGGGCAGGCAGAGGGAACCTGAGAACCTAGTGTTAAGACACTCCGTTTCCCACTTTCCGCCGAATTGAGGCATTGCGTGTTGTGGCGGAACACAACGCCGCGCTTTGCCTTTTTGGAAATATTAAGTTTATAATAAAAAAATAAACTTTTATATTTCCTGAGGTGGGAATCGCCCACAACCTGTCGCGTTTACAGTCGCACGCTTGTGCCTCTGCGCCACGATAGGCGTTATTCATCAATCTTAATTTATGTAAAGGAAAAAAAGTAATTTCAATTTTTGTTTGATTTAACTAAGTCTTTTAATACTATTTCAGTACCAACTCTAATTAATAAACTTGAAAAATAAGAATCGACTTCAAAAAAAGGTGGAGGTTCACAATTCGACTGTATTTTTTTACGTGTGTCACCGCATTACTTTTTCCTGGTTGAACCAATTTTGATGTGTTTTTTATAGGATAGATAGTGATTCTTATGTGATCTTAAATAATCAAGTTAATATGTTACAAGCACTTTTTGAGCTATTAATAGTAATAATTCTGCTTTTTATTGCATTTTATTTGAAGTTTTTTTTTAATTTTAATGGTATAATTATCTCTCAAAACGCTTCCGATGCATCATTATAATACTACTACTGTTGTTTCCATTAATGCTAATTGCTGTATATTAAAATTGTAAATAGTGATAAATAAAGTTATTATCTTTTAATTATTATGCAACAAAAAGTTGTTCATAGTTCCAGGGACTAGTGTTTACAAATAGATAGACGAAAACTTAAAAAATCTAAGTTTCGTTTTCTATTATCAAGCAAAATTATTATATTTTTAAATATATTCTAAAATAGACGAACACACATTATTTTTATATTATATTATATTAAGACTATTTGAAATCGATTTTGAATGTGTCAAATGATTTTAAATCAACGCTTTATAAAGCATAGCACGGGTGATCCAGAGAGAACCTAGTGTTAATTTTTTTTTTATGGATAACAGATGACAAACGATCAGAAGGACCACCTGATGATAAGTGGTTACCTTCGTCCATGGACATCTACAACACCGAGGTGTTGTAAACGCGTTGCCGATCTAGAGGATACAGATGGAAGGGAAGGGCAATGTAGTAATACTTTCTGGGGAAAGGATGGGTGGGATAGGGGAAGACCTGGCTTACATATCATCGAACCGGAACACATCATTAGATATTTGGCGGTTCTGCTTTGATATGATATTGGTCGCGAGCTAGTCGAAGGACGGACCTCCTACCATCCAACTACTGGAACACCCAGCGGCGTAGGGGAATTGCATTCTAACGCCGTCCTCTCACAGTGAAAAAGAACCGACTTCAAAACTTTGAGTTTTCCGTCTGAATTCGAGAAATTGCATATTGAGTATCGGAATTCAACGCCGCGCTTTGTCTGGCCAGAGCGGATATGACAATATATATATTTTAAACATTTTTAATCATCCCTTTGAGGGGGAAATTTTATTTTAAGTAAATTAAAGTAAACATTTATTTTTTAAATTGAGAGTCACAATTGGCCAATATTATCTGTATATAAATACGTGAAACAAAAATTTTGGTTCTCATTTTACGAAAATTAGGCGGACGGAGGAGCATGAAATTTGGCACACTTATAGTTTATATAGAGAAGGAGTGCAGAATGCAAATATTTTTTTTAAATAACGCATAAAAAGTATATTAAATTAATAAAATATATGTTACACACACTACCATGGTTTGACATGCATTTTTATGTAAAGTGACATACTCATATACATTGATAGACAACGCGTTCTTAACGCGTCAACGGGAGCTCTAGTATTAATTAATTTATGAATTATTAGATAGAACAGATAAAAACTGAAATAAATAAATTTATAATCCTAACAAAAAGTACCTTAAAGTGATTTTTTGATTAAACTTTTTTGAGGTATTTGAATAAAACAATTAACTCTTTTGATTCAGATTGCTTACATTGTTTTATAAAGAATTTAAAAGAAACGATCTCAGCTTATAAGAGAAATGAGGCCGTTGGGGAAATATTTCAGTATATTATAGAAACAAAATTATACTATTATGTTAATTGTCATAATATTATAAGTTTGCTGTGAATTATTGTAGGTTTCTGCATTGTATGGTATTTGAAGAGAATTTATGATATTATTCAAATCGATTTATATACATACTTAATATATTTATTTATTTATATATAATTTATAGAAAAAATAGGTATATTATGTATGTTATTTCGCACAACTGATTAATAACATCGCAAAGCCAAATGCCCGGGAAGAAACGTAATTCTTATACTATCGTCAATAAATCAAAAATGTTTTAAAACTTGTGAAGGAAGTTGTTATTGAAAATTCACTTAAGTTTATGTTACTTGTCCTATCAATAAGCTTCGGACTTTTGAATAACTATTTGTAAAAATTAAAATAAATGAATTATATAAGCTCTATAAAAATTAAACATATAAGGTTCAAAACCATTTCTCCTACGATTGGAATACTGAGATATTATAATTGTTATGGCTTTCACATGTTTATTCGCTATGATGAATCAATTTCATCTTAAATAAAGTATAATAATAATTGTAAATTTCGCATTAGTCACATCAACAATACAAAAGAAAAGAGATATTCATTTACTTACCATGTCTTTATTTCGACGTCTGTGTACTGCACCTTCGGAATGGGTTGTCCGCTATTAAAAAACAAGAAACACTTATTCAATTTTGAACTTGAAAGGTATTCTGTTGAAAGAAATTTCCTATCAGTAGAATAATATATGGACTTATTCATAATTATGAATTTAATCACTATTCCATTTCTTAAATTAATATTTTCATGCGAATACTTACTATTTATAGTTATTAGCAATTGCAGCGAATTGTTCCCGTCGTTTGCGATAAACTGGATCTTTAAACCCGGGATGATCTGCATCCAACTCTGACCCATACATAAGCACATTCTGGGCTCTGTCCAAATCGGAAATCTTTCGAGGAAACCACGGCATTTCACCAAAATCTAGAATTATTATTAACAATTTAAAAAAAAAGCCAAAAGTGGAAAAATAAACAATAAAATTTTCACATTCACCGAAGCCTGTCCTAATCTTAACGATGCCATTTTGCACAATGAAACAGTATTCTATCCGCTTTAAAGGTGTATGCATTTAATTTATTAATAACGACGATTTAATAAATAAAAATTAGAAGGTAATGTTCAATCAAATTAACTAATGACTTATTCGTATTATAGTGGCTATCGTTTCGACTTGCTGTACTGGTGTTTCCCGACTATCACAATAATAATAGTAATGTCTTTTGTCAAGCATGTCATTTAATTAGTTTAGCCATTTTATTTGGGGAATTATGAATTCTTATTTAATTGTATTTAAATATTTATATAGATACATTTAATTAAAAGGACTTGACCTTTTACACTATAGAAGTGATAACTTTTTATTCTACACATCTTTCAATAATCAGCAGATTTGAGTAAGAGATATTTGATATAATAGAAGTAAAGTTTTATAATACCAAAACTAGCAGCGGCTGACAAAGGTGTTGGTGGTGGAAATTCTTCACCAGTTTGGGAAGAAACCACTTCAAAATCTTGCACTTCACGTTTTAGCATCCGCTTGAGCTGTTCCATTCTTCGCGGATCACATTCCACGTCAACCAAGATATCAGACTAAAATATATTACCAACATTTAAAATTACTGCATATAGATATAACGAAATATATTAAATAGAAAAATCATAAAAACGAATTTTCTACGGTTTATTAATTTATAAGCTCAACTCACAGCAGATATTTCCATTGCTGATTTTCGAGATTCAATATGTATGACATTAATGCCAAGGTCCTGAAACACCGACAGTACTTTGACAAGACCCCCCACTTGGTTTTTCACTGTAAAGATCACTGAAATTCTTTCCCCTTCGTGAACTTCTTGCTGGGTAGCTTGAAGTTCTCCCAATTTTGGATGATGAGGAGCCTCATTTTTGACTTGCCAATCCGATCCATTTCTATACAACCATAAACCAAGAAGTCCTTTGCCTGATCCACTCATTTTAGGATTAGGAAAACTTGTAATATATTATAATTTATGACACCAGGGTACCGACAGTTGCAATGTCAAAGGTTTACTGCGGCTTGTCCGCTACGTATCCCGCTATATAAGGAGAAGAGGCGCGGGAGATCGCTGGAGGGTGGGTTTATTTGATTGGCTGAATCAAGTGTTCAGTGTAACTTGGATCTTTTATTCCGTTAAGTCACGGACACACTTCGCTTCTTTGCTTAAACTTAAACTTTTCTTAATTTTGTTAATTATAACAGGAAAAGAATGAAATTTTTCAAAATTTAAGGTAAGTTGATTTTTAAATTAACAATAAAAAATTATAAACTTTAATGTCATACTTGTTAAAATATTTATCGTAAATAATTTAAACATAAATCATAATTTATATTTAAATATTTACTTATATATTTTAATCTTTTGCCATCATTTGTAATTTTAGGCATTTTTCATAACTTTATAAAGACACTAGGAAAATTAATGCTACTGGACATACTCATTCCTATTACGAGCGCGTGATAAGTATTTTTTAATGGAAAAAAATATATATTTCTTTCTCTTTACTTTTGTTTTTATTTTCTCTTGTGTGCAATAAAATCTATTCTATTCTATTCTATTCTATTCTATTCTATTCTATATATATTATTGTAAATGTTAGACTGGCAATAGCAGTAATAACGACTCTTGGTAAACCGAATGGGATATTCAATATTATAATAAACACTTGTGTATAATGTCATGTATAATTATCATTACTAATTTTGTCCTAATGAATAAATATTCATTTTATTTTTTGAATAAAAATAAACATAAAAAATATATAAGAATTGTTTATTTTATAACCAGCAGCACTATTTTGCCTAACTTATATCTAATTATATATATGTTTTCCAAATAATATAAATCCATTGAAGTTTCTATTCTGATTCGAGCATAGATATATATGTACATATGTAACCCACCCACCTCAGAGTGACGGGTGTTAAACGCTCAAGTCGCTGTATTTATTACCATTGTTTAGCGAAAAGAGCGTCCGTATCATTCGTTATCGGACCAGCTACTTACTTTTACTTTTACGTCTGCTAAAATATTTTATTTCATCATATAAATAACATTAGTAGTTGCTTTTATATTATTTTGTTTATCTGTCATATAATTTCGAATATTAATAAATTTAATTAAGTATTTAATATATTTTATATACTCGAAAAACTTAGATAACGTTTGGATATAATTCCTTCCATCTTTTTTCTATGGACGTGTGTTTTTTCTTCGTCAAGCAGTGACACAAATGTCATATTTTATATATCTAGTATGTGTTTTACCCGAATCGTCAGAGGAGGGTTATGTTTCTCGCGCGTATCATGTATGTTTGTAATACTCTTTATTACCTCATATATTCTAAACCCTTGTTGCGAATTATATAATTAAGGTGACAAACAAACAAACAAACAAATATTCTTTATTGCACAAACAAACAAACAAATAACATAGAAGTACTCGTAGTAATAGCGTACAATAAGGCGGCCTTATCGCTTAAAGCGATCTCTTCCAGGCAACCTTTGGATATAGGATTTGTATAAAGTAGTGGAAGGCGGTGCACTAATCAGGATATTAATTAAATTAAAATTAAAATTATATATATGTTAATTAAAAATACAAACTAAATACATAATTATATACATACTTACATACATTCATACATACATACATACATACATATATACATACATACATATATACATACATACATACATACATACATACATACATACATACACACATAAATAGACATTATATAGATTATATGTCTCAAAAGAAAATAAATAAATAAACAAAGGCCCAAAATTAAATATTTAAATAATGATTCTTAAGTAGCTTTTTAAAAATAAATAAACTTTTGGCGCATCTTATTTCAAGCGGTAAACTATTCCATAGGTGGGCAGCTTTTATAGAAAAAGAATTTGAGGAAAAGGAAGAAGAGTGGAGAGGAATTTCAAGCAACCGGTTTTTGTCGGAACGAAGGGAGCGGCAGTGGGTTTCATGAAGGAACTTGAATTTTTGTTTTAAATAAGGAGGAGTCGAAGGATTAAACAGGACAGAATAGAGAAGACACAGAACGTGAGTATTCCTGCGAAGTCGGATAGGGAGCCACTTGAGATTATTACAAAACTGAGAAATGTGTTCATATTTACGTATACCAAATATGAATCTAATGCAAAGATTTTGAAGCCGCTCAAGTTTATTTAGATGCTCTTCTTTAATATCAAGATAGCAAATGTCAGCATAATCAAGAATTGGTAGTAGGAGCGAATTTGCAAGCGCAATTTTGGTAGGTATGGGTAGGAAATTCCGCAGTCTTCGCAGACACGCAGAAGCAGCATAAATTTTTCTACTTACCTCTCCTACTTGTGATTCCCAAGACAAATGCTTGTCCATAATTAAGCCTAGATTCTTTACCGAGTCGCTGAACGGAATGAGAGCCCCGTTAATAGTTATTGGAGACATTTGTGAGATATCAATTTTCGGCAATTGCCTTGAACTACCAATTAAAATAGCTTGACTTTTTAAAGGATTAATCGTCAATCCAAAATATTTGCTCCAAACTGAAATTTGTTCTAAGTCATTGTTTAATTTTAAGATGGTGTCGGGAAGTTCGATGAGAGTACCTTGAGCGTAAATTTGAAGATCGTCTGCATACAAGTGGTAGTGAGAAGAAATTTTAAGACAGACAGAGTTAATAAAAATTGAAAAAAGAAGAGGAGACAACACGCCACCTTGTGGGACGCCAGCACTGGTTATTGACCATTGGGAATAAGAAGACGTTAGATAGGTATTGATACTCCAAGTGTTCTTAGATATGTGACGTAACTTTTAATTAAATATGGCGCCCTCTATAGGCAATTACGTCATTAATAAAAACAAAAGAATCGTTGATTGGTACCGTGTGGGGTACCAAATGAAAGGACTTATTATAGAATTATAGAATTTCAAATATATAACACATAACTAGTATTTATAGCTATTATTACTTTTTTTGTATTTGCTTCCTAAATTTGAAGAATTGGTTCAATCGGGTTTTTTTTCTTTATAATTGTAATTAAATTCATCGTAGTGGAATTTGAATAACTAACCATCTTAAATTATAAGTTTCTCCCAGAGAGAACCTAGCATCAAGGCACTCCGTTACATACTTTCCGCTCGACTTCAACGCGTGTTAAGTGGCGGATCGCAACGCCGCACAATGTTTTACCATAATGGAGAAATAAAATTAATAATTTAAACTTAATCTCTACCCACATGGGATTCGAACCCAAAACCAATCGCATTAATCTTGTAAGAACTTTAAGTCCATGATATTTGAAATCATTCGTTAATATTAAGATCCTTATAGTCGTGTAAGCTACAGTCAAGTTATTATATACATAATGAGTGAAACATATGATAGAAGAGTTAACGAGGCGTAAAGTGGACATGTCAGTGACGTCAGACAGCTTTGTGAATCTTGTGCAAGAAATACGGGTTACACTAGATAACTATCAACATAATATATATATGGATAAACTAAAATATTATTTGGTTAGGTCATTGCCGTTTTTCTTTTCTCTCAATACTTAAAAAGTGTAATTCGGACTACAACACTAACAGCCTCATTGGAAATATGTCTGAAAAACATTTCAAAGAAAATAAGTAACTTTGAAATTACAAATCAACAAGTACATGTAATAGAGAAATGTCTCTAGTCTAGTAAAAGATCTCAGCCTGCATATAGCTACCATGACTTCATGTCTAGCATATATTTCTAAGGAAGCACTTGCAAATAATTCTAATTTGAACAAAAAAAAAAACTAACTTCAAACAAAATATACTAAGAGTAAAACTAAATTAAAATGGGACCACATCAGAAGCACTCATATATAAAAATCATCAAATTGGTTCACCCAGTACAAAATTATGCGGTAACACATATAAAAAAATCTATCGAATTGAGAATAACTTCCTTATTTTGAAATCCCTTAAAAATAAGAACACCTCGGACAGTAAAACGGAAAGTAGACAGCCATAATGCACATTTTTAAGAGGCCTTTTAAGCTTAGACACTGCTCCATGGTTTTTTCTTGCAACATAATGGGTTCGGCACCCGGTGATTTTTTAATGGTTTGTAGGCCAACCTTTAAGTTTCACCGTATCAAGCAATGTTAAGCGTTAATGCGGTCTACGTCGACACACGCTCGCCTTAGAAAGTACCTGTTGACACTTGATTTGAAAAAAAAAATTCCCAAATTAATACCTAAATTGTACAACTTAGGAAACGGGATTTTCTTCTCTTTAGGTCAATACATCGACTGTTAACGAAATCTAAAAAATAAGTATTATAAATATAATAACGTTTATATTCAATGAAAGACGTTTACTTACTACACAAGTAATAGCACTAAGCTCATTGTTTAAGATATTTAGTTTTGTCCTTTAAAGGAGTATTCACAAAGGCCTTTTTACTTTTTGGCCTTTTTATTTACCATTTGTAGTAAAGCTGTAAACGTAGAATAGAGGAACAGTGCCTCACTATGTGCGATATATGTAATTATATACATAAGTGTGTATTGTCCGTGCATATTAATTATTACTTAGCTTCAGGCTTTATCCCTAGCGCGGTAGTCAAAGAAAACGGAGCGCCGAACGCTACGGTATCTGCATGCCTCTTTTGACTCGTCCAGTCAATTATCTCTTCTTACATGACCTCCAGGGGGCTTCCTGCTTTTTACCTTCCTTCAGTATCATTGATAGTATATTAAGTTATATTTAAATAAATTTCACTCTCGATTTGGCTGTGCAAACGAAATTACTTGGAATGTCAATAGCACAGTGCATCCTATCATGATGTATGCGGTAAATAAGTATAATTTAAAAAAGAAGCGCCTGCAGCTTTAGAATCTAATTACGTCAATTGAATACGATGGTTTTCAGTTAGAAGCCTGCGCGGAAACATATGCAAATGTATTTATTCGTGAAATATAGTTTCTTCGGTCTTAATAAATTGAATCTTTTAACAGAAGTACAGTAAAAAGTGTGGAGATGTTAGTACCTTGAAGGCACCAAACCCTTTGGTATGCAAAACATAGGAGATAAATAATGTAGGGGATAAATAATAGCACAAGATATTACTATTTTTATAACATAATTGTACTCAACAAAACATATAATGTAAAATTACTTTTTAATTGAAAAACAAAATAATTATAAGTATAGAATTTGTATTCTATTACGAGATAAATAGCAGCTACCGGCGTATCATAGGAGGCAGTAATATCCTATTATAACCAATGTAACCAAGGCACTTCATCCTCTACTTACAACTTAGAGATTATTTGTGTTACGTGGCGGAACTCAACGCCGTACATTTTCTTATAAGAGCAGAGAAATTGAGGGATTTCATGCTGAGTGGCGGAACCAAACGCCGCGCCGCTTTGCCTTGTTACCAAACCCAGGAAATGAAAATACTAAACTTTTACATTTCCTGGAGTAGGAATCGAACCCACAACATGTCGTGCTTACAGTCGTACGCTTGTGCCTCTGAGCCATGATAGGCGCCAATGGTCTATTATTATTTAAACTATTTACATACATCTTTATGATACTCAAAGATACATCTAATACAAATACTCCATCATTTAACATTGAAAAGAGATTTTAACTCAATTTCCTCCGAGACGTCGAGAAACGCTCGCTGATTATTGCGATTCAGCCTTCATCATTTATCAACAATGTTCTATATTTTCATTCAAATACACTTAAAGTTCAAAGGGATAATATCAATTTAGCTTTTATGGAAAGTTAAGCCATAATACGTGATATACTAACATCACATCATTTGAAGACTCTTGCGTTAAAAAAATATATATATTTAGTTTTGTTCAAAAAATTATATTATAATAAAAAATATATAGGGCTTTTATTTAAAAGTTTTCTTAAAAGTTTACAAACAATAGTGGACACATATTATATGACTTTACATAAATTAAAACAATCATTTAAATTCATAATAAAGAAAATAAAAAAGTGATAATTATTTGCTTTTAGAAGTATTAAGCTCTATCTTCTTGGAATTTTGAATACTGAAATTACCTTTCTATCAGACATCCTTACTAATATTATAAATGCGAAAGTAACTCTGTCTGTCTGTCTGTCTGTCTGGCTGTTACGCTTTCACGCCTAAACCACTGAACCAATTTTGATGAAATTCGGTATGAAGATAGAACTAAACTTGGGAATGGACATAGGATACTTTTTATCGCGAAAAAAATGATAGAGGGGGTTGAAATAGGGGATGAAAGTTTGTATGGAAGTTCCTTATTGTCAAACATAAAATCATGTAAGATTGTTTAACTGTTTACAACTTCACCACATAAACCAATTTTGACAAATAGTCTAGTCCTTGGGAAAGACTATAGGATACTCCTTAACATATCGCGCGATATAACCAAATTTCACGCGGGCGAAGCCGCGGGCGAAAAGCTAGTTGACAATAAAAATATTGTAATATAATATAGTTTATACGTAAAACTTAAATTGCATGACATAAGTAAATAATTAGTTTCCTTATTATATTCATATACTACATTATCTTAATCACGTTAACATAATGATCCTACTAAATATGATTTAAGGTAGTTGATAAACAAACTGCACTAATTATTAAGTATATTAAATTAAATAAAATAATAATACATTTTTACAGTCACCATTATATAAAATGCAATATATATATATATATATATATATATATATATATGTTGATAAATAAAAAATAATAATTGTTAATTTATATTACTAGCTCCAATAGCGTCGCTTGAGATGGTACGGCCACATTGCTCGCCGTCCCGAACACTATGTCGGAAGAATATGCCTTGATACATCTGTCCCTGGAGATAGACCCCAACGACGCCCAAGGAAGCGATGGCTGGATGTCGTGAAGCAGGATATGAGAGCCAATGGACTGACCATGAACTATGTCAAAGACTGTGCGATATGGAGGAGTTTAAGGAAGGCAGACCCTGGCTAAATGCCGGGATAAATGCCAAGTAGAAAGAAAGAAAAAATTGCTGTCTCTGTATGAGTCAGTATGGTACGCTAGTTACTTTTTAACCTTTTTTTATTATCAATTAGCCAGTGTTAATAAATATTTTTTTTATATGCTAGCTAGTGATTCTAAGGTACTTATTTAAATTATTTCAATCAATCAATATTTCAGTCAGATTTGACGAGAAGTTTTAAGTTATTCGTAATAATTGAACTTTAGTGCATTTTCTTGAGGTCAGTTACCTTTTTTGTTTCTTAATTATTATTCAAGTTTTTATTACTTTATAAATAAATGTACATAAATCTTGTAACTGTATGTGTTTTACTCTCAATTTAACTTAATGTAGCTAAGAGGATGTGCTATTTTATTAGACTTAAAAGCTTTTTAACTTTGTTCAACGTTTCAAGGTCAACACTTATATGTGAACATAGAACGTTTAAAGGAAGTGCATCATGTTGTCCTTCACATGTTAAATCGATATAATTTCTACACAAGGAAATTGCTGAAGAACTACTATCGCATGTAAAATGAAATTTTATATATTATCATTTATATGTGTGTTTAAATATTTAAAAAAATCCCTTTGAGTATAATACATATACTGAAAGTGGTTTTCTTTATTGGACTCTCATGTCAAAAATACTGAACGTATGGGGACTTCGACTATTTGATGCCGAATAATTTGTAAATAGTTAAAGGTTATCATTTTTTGGAATCCATACAGCCATTCTGATTTTATTATCTACTTCTTTAAGCATCTCTTATACCGCCTACCTAAAACATACAAAAATCGCATTTTTATGTTATTTATTAGTTAAATGCTATGTTGTGCTTGAATGCTATGATGAGCTTTTTATAATTAAAATAATAAAGAACATACTTTTCTAAGAGACGTCGAGAGTCTTTCTAAGGGACTAAATGGTGTTTTGTTTTCTTTGATACAATGAACTTGAGTATAAGTATACAATGTAGTAAAATATATGTAGACGTGGGTGTGAACGTAGGTACTGACTAAGAACAAACGTCACTTAAGTGCATATGTGGATATATGAAACAACTTGCAATGCAGGGAAAAATCGTGAAATAGAGCATCCCTTTAAAAGAGAGAAAATATTCTGAGTACATAGAACTACTATGGATATACTTCTTTCTATATGTAAAAATGTAATTCGTGTAGGCAAATGATTTGTAACGTAATTACTAAAAAAATAAAACGTTGACTAAATATTTTAATTTTATAAGTTGGGCTCCTTAATATTATAATAAATGTGCTTATGACTTTAATTAAGAAAACTTCATGCAGATCCAGGATAATTATCTAATTCATAAAACGGTTCGATTTGACACACATATTAAATATAGAGAAAATTATAAATAGAAGTGAACCATAGTAACGGTTGAGTATTTGCCATGGTCTTCCTTCATCCCGATGAGGCGAGCCAGCGCACGTTCTAAGAGAAAAGCAAACAAGTAAAGCCCACAAGACGTCACAATGTCGGCAGCACTTGAACTAAAATTATGTTTAGGCTAGACTTTTCCTAGTAATATGACTATTTTTTACATTTTGTTTAGCTTCACCTATTAATATTTCAAAGTAAATTCTATAGTTTTATTTGTTCAGTTAATGCACTTCCTATAATCCAATTTGCCTAAAAAAAACCACATACAATTGGATGCAAAGATGATATTTTAATTTTTTAACGAGCTACCTGAAGTGGTTACCTTCGCCCATGGGCATATTCAACAACAGAGACGTTGTAGATGCGTTGCCGACCTAGAGGATACAGATGGTGGGGACAATGTAGTAGTCCGCTATTGAAACCACCATATTTTGGGGAAAGGATAGGTAGGAAAGGGGAAAAATGCCTGGCTTACATGCCATCGAACCGGAACACATCATAAGATACTTGGCGGTTCGTCTTTGACATGATAGTGGTCACGAGCCAGACGGAGGACGAACCTCCTACCACCTAACTACTGGGATACCCGCTTCTTACGGGACGCTACCCAGCGGCGGAGGGGAATTATATTCTAACCCCGTCCCCTCACAGGGAAGATTGAAGATTGTGTATTCCTTGCCAGGATGAAAACAATAACATATAACATATAAAATTGCTTAAAGCATTTTTGTTGTAATTATATATTATTTTTTTTTAAATAAAGATTATTTCCAACATGTAGAAATGAAACCAACAACCAATCGTGTTACAGTATAACACTGTTTCACTGTGCCACAATAGCCTCGATATTAATTAAAAAAGTATAAAGCGAAAACAAGAGGAAAAGCTGCATTTTGACCTTCTCTATTATTATAGACCTACAAGAGTTTTTGTTAAAGTTTATATTTTTTTTTTATTCGCTATTCAATATCAATTTTATAACCTTTATTTGTGGTATAATTTTATACATGCATAACTTCACGCTGTATCCCGCTTATAGCAGGGTAGGCAGAGGGAACCTAGTGTTAAGACACTCCGTTCCCCATAATTTTATTTTTAACCGAAAAGGCGTTTCTGTATTCGGCTGTTAAATTTATTATTTTGAAGATTCTTTTTTTTATAGATAAGAGCACTAGGCTTTTGATGTGGTTCCATTTAAATTTAGATTTGACGAATATTTTTTGAATTATTCATAATAATATTATATTTTAGTGCATTTTATTTGAAGTCGGTTTACTTTATTTGTATTAAAATATCAACTATTATATGATTGATTTAAAGCTGAAATTTAAATTATAGAAGAAAACGATAATCTTACTAAATAACAATATACTCTAGATAGTTAAAAAGTTATTTTTAACGTCTATAAAATAATTATAAATTGCCTAAATTTACTCATATAGGAATTATGAACAGGTAGTTTGTGTGTTTCCTTGCTTTACTTCGCGCCCTCCAGGCGTAATGAGAAGCTAAATATAAAACGAAGCCCAAAAAACGTATCATGTATATTTATTACTTTTTAAACGTGTCTGCTATGCATATATAAAAACATTTTTTTACGATTAATTGGTTTTTTTTTGCGATGATATTTTATTCGCCTAGTGCTGATAATAGTTTAGTAGCGCAAGGGCACAAGCGCGCGTCTGTAAACACAAGAGGTTGTGCGTTCGATTTCCACTTCAGGGAATGTAAAAACTTAAGTATTTTCATTTCCTGGGTTTGGTAACAAGGTAAAGCGCGGCGTTGAGTTCCGCCACCCAGTAGGCAATGCCTCAATTGGGCGGAAAATGGGGAACGGAGTATCTTAAGACTAGGTTCTTAGGTTCCCTCTGCCAACCCTGCTATATGCGGGATACAGCTTGAA
>JAKGSA010000005.1:6234505-6330873 GCA_033558755.1 Philaethria dido | reverse complement strand
AAAAAAAATAAATGTTACATACACTGCCATGGTTTGACATCCATGTTTATACAAAGCGACATATACATTACTAAAGACAACGCGTTGTTAACACGTCAACGGGCACACTAGTTATTAAAATAGATTTAAGTAATGCATGGTTTTTTAATAATTTAATATTGTGCTAGCAATTTTATATTTTATTGAAACAAAAGCTTCGTTACTTATGCTGTTTCCTCTAGGAAGATGTATACAATGAGTTTTAATAATTTAGATTTTTACAAAAAAAGGGCTTCAAATAAAATCCAGTAAAAAGTAACATTATTATGAATAACTCAAAGACCAGAGCTCAGATCGTAACTAAATTTAAATGGGACCACATAGGGTGCACTAACCATCATATAAAAATTATATTAAAAATCGGTTCACCTAATAAAAAATATGCTGTAACGCACATTATTAAAATAACGCCGTATAAACATTTAAAAGAAAAAGAAAGTTCTACATATATATGTATTTTTAATTAAGTCAAGAATAAAATTAAATATTTTAAATAATTTATGTTGAAAAGGTAGTTTCTCAAATATTTTTTACAAAATGTAAAGAAAATGTAATTTTCAATGGGCTTAAATAGGGATATTTATAATAATTCAGATTTAAATGCTATAAACAACATTTAGTTATATATGGAATATTAATATAAGTAAATAATTAAAAAATATTTTAATATATTATGTATTGGTTGCCTTAACGCGTGTTTGGTTTTGCTGTGGATATCGAACTCATAATCATTATAGATGTGTAAATATTAAGTAAAAATCTATGTTATTTAACTTGATATTTAATAAATGAATAAATATCAAGTCAAACAACGTCTTGAGGGTTTCCCGCTGATTCACAATTTGAATCGCGTGACGTAAGAAGAAGCATAACAGGGGTGACATGATCAAAAACAGAGGGGTTGTATTGCGCACGCAGTCAGTCTGGGCATGCGCAAAGAATGTTCTATTCATTATAGCTTTGAATTTCGGTCGATAAAGTTGAAGTCGCGCATGCACTCATCGGGTCCCTATATCAGGTGTAATATCGACATGGCCGACAGCGAATTCGAAGAATTTCGCAGAGTTTTTGATAAATTACCCCAACATATAAAAGCGCCGACACCTTTTTATTCGTAAGTGTGATTTTGTATATAAATTTTATACATAATTCCTAATTACTTAACCTTAAAAAACAATACACTTAATAAAATAAAATTTATTTATTTATTTTAATCAGATTAGTGCCAAACGTGGGTCTCGAAGATGATTCGCCGTCGTCAAAAAGCGAAGAAACGCCTGATGAAGAAGTTGGCGAGATTGAGACAGGAAACACTGCAGTCGGAGATTCTTCTCCTGTCCATCAAACAGATGTTACTGACGCACGACATAGTCCTCTACACCAAACTTTTGGAAGTGGTGAAAGGAGGCGTCGAAAACTCCCAGAAATCCCCAAAAATAGAAAATGTAAGTAATCTGAATTTATATGTAAACATAATAATACTTTACTCTTTCTATGTGCTAGAAGCGAACGTGTCATACACTCGTAAATGCAGCGGCGCTTGAGCGATTGACTCTGCAATTTTACTATGCATAACTAAAGTGAGCAAGCGAGCTATTGACGAAATTCATTATTCATCTTTGTCTATGCTGAATTATAAGTCTAATATATTGTGTAGTTCTCCAATAATGGCACTTCAAAGGAGCCAGTTGAGCTGAAGTAATGTCGTAAATGTCATGTCATAAACTTTATGTATTTATATGTACCGGACCGTACATTCTAAAATATAATATATGTAAATAACTTGCCCTAAGGCAAGGCATTTGATGTTATATTTTATTTTTAATTATTAACTTTTTGTTAAATAAATTTGAGATAATACATATAATGTATCGATTAATAAAATTGAACCAACTAGGGTAATCAATAAAATTCGATTACTTTGTGCACTTTTGTCCTGGTTATAATAAACGTGCTTCAAACTATGGGCTTGAAACCGATACGATCATATTATCGTATAATATTTTGAATTATTATGAACTAATATTCAATTCCATGTTACAACTTAAGCAGACGCAAGTTACTTGCGCATACTTCTCATATCAAGTAAAATATATAGTATTTTCGAAAAATGAGTCCAATTTTGATAACTTCCTTTTTTAATACAAGAACCATATAAATAAATGAATATTAAAAAGATTGCTAGGAGTAGTCAATAGTTCAAGTTTCAAAATGAAAATAATGCTCGATTGAAAATTGACGACTATCTGAAATAAAATACTGAAAATCAAACACAAAAGAAAAACATGTTTTGTTTTTTCATAAAGTACGTAACAAATATAAAAAGTATAGATCTAAATAGAATCGACGTTAAATTAAAAGAACAATAGTATACAAATAGTCAATAATACGCATATTGTACACACTTATATAGTCATTTGTATTCAAAGTAAGGGCGATTGAGGTTCATTTATTTTTTATAAATTTTTTTTAGGATATGTTTATTGAAAATAATTAGATATTTATTGGATTCAACGGGATAGGACCTCTCTACCCAGTCAGTCTTTCCAAATTAGCTAAAATTTAAAAGTTGTCTTAAAGAGAGAAGAAATATATAAAAAAATATTCTTAATACTCGTACACTCATGGTAAATTATACATTTACGCCCAAATGTATAAGTTTGTTTCAAATAAAATAATATATTTTACTATTTTCAGCCGGAGTAGTTCCATCTAATCAACCCGCATCCTTGGCTGATGAGTTAGGAGGTCTAACTGGTGTCCTTATAAGGCCAGGATGTCAAAGACCTTTACTTGTTCTTAAGTGTGGTTATCTTCTCGATGAAGACTCTAGCCCAGATTCTGAAAGACTTCAAAGTCTCGGGGATGTTGATAGCGGACATAGCACTGCACATTCTCCTATTGATACAGGACCAAAAAGCTTATCACCGACACCGTTGCAACAGAATGGTATGTTGTTAATTTTGAGCAAATAAAATCTGTTTCCTTGCTACCAATAAGGTTTTAATAATGTAAATAGTATCCGGTATGAAATGTGTTATTTATAGATGAATCAATACTATCCCGTCGTCACTACAAGTTTTGACTTGCCTGTATTTATGATCACCGTCTTGCGCTTTTATTATATTTGTTTTGTTAATCAGTAAATATATTTTTACTTCGGCGTACAGTTTCTCCATCATCTAGCTGCAGTATTAGTGGAGTTAATTTTGCTGGTAATATGACAACAGTTCCCCACAACCAACTGGAAATGTTGGAAGCAACACACAGAGGCCTACACAAATTCAATCCTAGGCACCACGATGAAATCGAAGTTGAGATTGGAGACCCTATTTATGTGCAGAAGGAAGCTGATGACTTATGGTGTGAAGGTAAGACCCTCAAATTTAAATGTATAAAGTTACATTATTCATACATTTTTCAAATTAGATAATTAATGTACTTTTTCATTCTTTTGAAATCTTTAATTACAGGTGTTAATTTACGAACTGGTCAACAAGGTATATTTCCATCAGCTTACGCTGTTGATATGGATTACAATGATTTTGATCCCGCAAATGCCAAAGTGAAACGAGAAAGATATTTACTGGGGTAATTATTAGAATATATTCGTATCTTATTTGATTTGAGATAAATCATACTTTTATTTCAGATGGTCACATCACTCTCTATTTTCCCTTATTAAGATATAAACAAATATAAATTCAGTAATAAAACGGAAATTTTAAATTATTTATAAATCAATTTCAGGTACATGGGTTCAGTTGAAACATTAGCACATAAAGGAACTGGTGTCGTTTGCCAAGCAGTAAAGAAGATTGTGGGAGAATGCAGTGGTGATCCTGGAGCTCAACCATGCATTCTTGAAGTGTCAGATCAAGGTCTTCGAATGGTTGACAGATCAAAGCCTGACGTAAGATATTTTTATGTTATTTTGAGGCTATCACTCAAGTACAGTTGAGTTTTTTTGTAAATTTCGAAAATAAATTTTTATTTTTTTCATAATGGCAATAATAAATTGCAATAACTTTTACCATCTTAATTTTTCAGATATAAAAAAACATATAATACCATATAATCCGTACTTCAAAAAGAAATTCTTTCATTTAGATTTTTGGTTATTGGAACTTTACCTTATTGGTTTTCTCTCTGCTTCATCTTTTATTCTATGTTATTATTTTTCTAATATTCATAATTAATTTACAGCACATGCAGTACAAATATTATTGTATCTTATAGTCTTATGAAATATTTAAATGATTATTTTCTTTATATTATAGCGAAGTCGAAACGGCCCTTGCATCGATTACTTTTATTCGTTGAAAAACGTATCATTTTGCGCATTTCATCCCCGTGACCATCGTTACTTAGGATTTATTACCAAGCATCCAACATTACAAAGATTTGCTTGTCACGTATTCAGAGGACAGGAATCTACAAGACCTGTTGCTGAAGCAGTTGGGTAAGATATTTCTGTATTTAAATATTTTTTATTATGTTTATATAAGCACTCTTTTGATTTATAATGTCATTATGAATATTAGAAATGTACACATTTTATTCTTAAACTAAATTTATAGACAAGTATATATGGCATCCTGTTGTTGCTTCGTAATAAGGAACGAGTAAGTCTAATTTAGTATATATATATATATATATATATATATAAAGATGGAAAACTTGCTCCATATAACTCCACATTATTGTATACTCGTATCAATATAGAAATAGCTAACCATTTAAAATAAACTTCAAGTAGATATTGTTTAAATATTTTTAGCTTATATGTGAGCAACAAACATACAACTAGAAGTAAGTTGTAACTACAATTAATTACTGATTGTCAAGATCTACCATTTTTCTCTGTTTTGATGTATGTAGTATGCATAATGTACTCCTGAAATACGTAAACTAAGTATCCTACATGTATGTATCACTTATATGTATTTGTGACAAAATTATATCAATAAAGAAGTTTGAAATTAAAAACAACAAACATTTTATGTTACGTTGAATAAAGTTACCCTGAAACATTCGAAATAAAATGTCTAATTTAAGTGCTTAACTGGCCATCGAAAGCTGCAAATTGGTATGTGGGCTCCTTGGGGAGTGTCGGGGAGCACACAAAAATTATTTTCAAATAGTAATGAAAACCGGAAAAACTACGTCTTAGGTTTTGTAGTCCACGTAAACGTTGTTAGAGGATATAACTAGTTTAACATAGGAGAAATGCAAAAGGTTTCGTCTTAAATGTATTAGAAATGAAAATATGACGAACAAAATAAGTAACGAAATGTGTAGTCACAAAACTTGAAATATCTAAATATATCCAATATAATTCAATAATTATTATCATAGCTAGGGACTATGTCAAATCGTTTGTCTTTGGTCTTCTAGCAATAAAGATTTCCAGTGGACCTTACTTGCGTCAGATATTAACTCCTCTTATATTAGATAATTTATCATAAATTATGTTTTTAAATTACCTTTCTCATATAAACTCTATGTTCAAGAACTAAAAAATGTCTAAAAATGCAATATCCTACCTTTTGTCGAGAAATAGTTACAGATATTACTTTACATGAGTATTACTTATATAGTAATAGTTAAATCTATATATAATGCTATTGGCTTGTAAATAAAAAGAAATATAGGAGGATACAGGAGCTAAGTATTAAATTTAGATAACCCTTCATTATGTAACGGAGCAAACTGCTACTGCCACTATGCCGAAGATTTTCACGATTCTCAAACAGTTCACATAGATATTCCACTTCAATTCGAAAGGCTGCAATTTTTATTAAGCTTAATTGCGTTATGACCATTAATAAAGCGCAAGGGCAAAATCTTAACATCCTATCTTCAAATTGATAGATGTATCTTAAATAAAAGCATATTAAAACAGTAATCTCTTTTGTGCTGTAAACCATATGCAGATGACTGGGACTATATTAAGAGAAAAATTTACTACCTTTTGGAAAACAAACACTTATACGCGTTTCCGCGTTTCAAATGACTATATAGGCCGACAAGAAGGAATAAAGATTGGCACATTTTTTTTTAAGTTAATTTATATCTCCAGATATATGTACCAGTATGTAGAGAAAGTGTCTACGGTCAGCGTTACCTTAAATTTCTCTTATCTATATGAATATAATTGTATAAATTAGAAGAATTATATAGCGCATGTTATCATAAAGAACAAAATCTTAAAGCGTCAACATATATTTCTTCAAGCGCCGCTAAAATGTTAAAAGAATTTTGGCATTTCCGACATCTAAAGGAGGGATCATCCGTATTCAGTTACAGTAAATATACATAAATCAAAAAGGCATATAAATCTATAAAATTACAAGAATCTAAAATCTCAAGGTGAACGTGAAGAGATTTGGGATGTGACCCACACAGAATCGCAATACGTTTCTTGAAGTATGAACTAGAATTCGGATTGAATAGAATTTGCTAAAATGGAAATATGTGAATATTCCTGCGAAGGCAGATTGGGAACCATGTGGGTGTTCGGAAGTTACGGATGTAATCATATTTGCGTAAACCAAATGTAAAATGTGTTTACAGTTTGAGGAGACGTTTAAGCTTATTTTATTGCTCTTCATTTGAATAGAGCTTTTTTAATAGTGCTCTAAATATAATTTTTGTATTATTTTTTTTATGTTGCAACTTTTTAATACCATCTAACAACCAAGATGCAGAAAGATGTGTCATACACACTGGACCCATTGAAGCACAACGATTATACAATATTAACAAAAAAAGATTAAACAAAATCAAATTATTATCAGCATAAGTGTGACTTAATACAGTGAATTATGGTAATTGCGATGATGGGTACAAGTTCAAAAACACAACGTTATAGAAGAGTGATTTAAAAGTTCCTTTAGGTTATTTGTCAATATTCAATGGAATATCATTTCTTCGAATCATGAATCCTTTGTATATTGTTGGTCTTAGAAGCCTGAATTCCATGAAATGTTCAAAAATAATTTCGAAAGAATACTCAGGGTGTCCTATCAGTATTTTTGTTATACCAGCCATTATTGCTAGTGATAACAAAAACGTGATAGTTAGTGGCCCCACCCCGCCACTTACCGTGAATTCCGACCACTTGGCATCGAATTCTCCGGGACACAATATGATATTTACAATGCCTTTGAATAAGATTAATTATAATTTGTTAAATTATTGCCTTCTTAATTCTTAGTTATTTCCTTGCGTGAAGGATGCATTATTCACGTAGCACGTTTCGTTACAAAAATAAAGACATGTTTATCAACGTTTCATATATTATGTGAAAGCGAAAAATTCACTCTAAACAAAAAATAATTAACTTCTAAATTATATGATATTAGACCTTAAAGACGAAGACATTACGATAGCAAGTAACAAAACCTGTCTTAGAACCAAAATTAAACGGTACTGTCCATATATCATTTAAATCAACAGGAGCGTGCGACAGGATTGTACTTTAAATTCTTTTGTTGTGCCTGAAAATATTTCTTTCTTTCATTCGTTGGAATGTCATATAAAACTCAAATAAGTACCTATTGGTTTTTAATTTCTGGCTGAGGCGTATTCAGTCACTCGTTAATGAGCGGGCGTGAATAAATAAACAAGTCGACTTCCATATAAACTTACTATAAAAGATACGTATATAGACATTTTGATGGCTTTATTTATAGGGAGAATAAGTAAAAAAATGTCAAGCAAATCTAACATCTTATATTATTTAAAAACTATAACAGGAAATATATATATACTAAGAGAAAAATACTTTAATAGAACATTATTTGGTTATCGATGTACGACGACTATCTAAGCTACCTAAGTTGTAGATAGTTAAAGCACAAAATGATAAATTTGTTATATGAAACAAACCTAACAATAAATAACGCTTCTAATTGTTGGAAATGATTATATAAAAAGAAAATATTTTGATATACCTTAATTATCTTTTATTAGAGTTTCCTTAAAGTAATCTCACTTTAATATAAGCATAAATGGTATTATCAATAACCATATTCTTTTTCTTTTTCAGGAGGGCTTTTCAAAGGTTTTATCAAAAGTTTATAGAAACAGCATATCCTATCGAGGATATATACATAGAGTAATAAAACTTTAGTGTATTATTTACTCCGATCTGCTTACACATTTCACAGGCTCTTAGCGTACTGGCATATATTAAAAAATATAATATTAATATTAGAATTCCCTTTAAGAAACCGGTTCAAGAAAGTTATTAAATTTAAGACTTTAGATGATTAAATAAATACACGTAGTCTAGTTTCCATTTAATACCTCAACCGTATGCCACTACTGTACATATTTTCGCTCAAATCAACTTACACGCTAAGTGACTGTGAAATTATAAATTTCAGGGTTTTGCAAATAATACTGTCTCGTAACAGAAAACGAATTTAGATAAGGCAAGCCACGCTATTATGAAAGGCTTGGGATCCAAATCGGTATATCAGATGGTGCTATTTGTGTAATGAAATAGTGACCTAACCTGTTATTACTCCATTACTAAACTAAAGTAATTTTTTCTAAAAAAAAAATAAACATTAATAAAATATAAGCTGGCGCAGCTGTAGTCTGATTGGGGCATGCTTGAGTACATTCATAGATGGTTTTATTACACTAACATATAGAAGTACTTTCATATTTCAAATTTGAAATATTTCTTCTCTTGTTGAAGAAGCAGTGTTGTTAAATTTCAATCAACACGGTATACTTTATAGATAAATCGTTCAGACAGAAAGACGAGAATGAAAATGTTTCAATAAATTTCGTGAATTATAAACTTGTAAAATGCTTTTTATTTCTATTATTCAAGAAATAAAATTATTAATCAATTTATGTCATAAATATAGCAGATGTACTAAGTTTAAAAAATTATGTTGAAAACTAAATTTCAGCGCCAATTGTTACCAAAATGTTGTGGCTGATACATTCAATGATATTGCTCAATAAAAAGTATGATTTTCTAGTTATATGTCGTTATTTGATAAATCAAATTTTCTACATCATTAAAATTTACATGAGGCAATTAAGATTTTGATATGATATGACTTGATTTCAATAATTGAAGTATATATTAATCAAGCATAAATAAAACACATATTAAAATTTTGAAACATTGAATATTAAAATTAGTTTGAACATTTTCCTATCTTTATGTTAAAATACGTAAATATCGTAAGGTAAGGTCACTTTTTCCTTTGATTTCGGCTAGGCGATGACGATCATTTAAAGGTGATTGCGTAAAACATTCAATAAGTACTTTTTGTATACTATATAAAAGCTTTAAGAGACAGAATTTTTTGCATTAACCCAGTGTACGACCTATAGGTGTAGCTTAAGTTCTTTTTGTCTCAACATATGTTCTATTTGATGTGGTAGGCAGATAGTATCTTATTTATGAAATATGCTAATTGCTACGAGATGGCGGAAGGCGGGCAGACTTTACCATATCGGAAGAACACTTAAACGGCAGATAGTTTAAGTGCTTATACAACTCTAGTCAAACCTAGATTATGATTCTATTTATATTTTTTATACACAATTTATCATGCACAAGCTGCGCCTATAATCTACTATGACGCTATCCGAACAACAAGAATTAACCATTGTTATTAATATTAATAAACATACTCATATATATATGTTAAATATTTCGATTTCTGTTAGTGATTATTATTTCTACATTATTTATGTACACAACCAAAGTTATAATCTAAACATGAGCCTAGCAATGTCAAGCTTATAAATTTGTCATAATTAATATAATCATAAAATAATAAATATAAAATTTCTTTACAAATTACAGCCTGTTTGCAAAATATTGTGATTCTGTGGTACTAACAGCACTTTATTACTAGTATTAAATTATATTACGAAAGTAACTTCTTTATCCTTTAGCTATAATAGCTCCAAATGAGTGGATTAAATATCAAATGAAATCTCTCATAACTGTGATATAACAGTTGATTTCTTATGTCAATAATTATTTTGAAACTACTCTATGTTAATTGATCTCAATCGAGCGTTAATCGTAAAATCTCTCTAGATGTCTAAGGTATATCGATTAGGTATTATATCGATGTTTACTATCGATTATATTATTTAAGGGTTGGTTATTTCTTCAGATTTGAATCTGGTACTGTCTGTAGGTAACAATTTCAACGCTTAACCTCGTAAGGACCAACTCTAGAATGATAACTTATAACACATACAAATAACTTTGAATGTAATTCAAATTCTTATGACAAATAAATTAAATTAGTATATGTCTTGTATAGTTATTATTTTCTTAATGAATAATTAGCTATACCTAGTGAGTTTATTATTTTATTTCTTTAACCATTTAAGTTGGTCCTTTCGAGTATAAGATATCAGAACAATAAATGTATTTCAAAGCATCTATGTATTATTAACTCTTGGCATTACTAGTCAAGAAATTGTATATAGCTGAACTAAAAGGTTACATTTACGGTAATATTATATGTATGTTTATTAATTTATATTCTTTCAGTAAAAATTACTTAAAATATATTTTTTATTGAACATAAATTAACCTAGGACACTATAAAAAACACTTTGAGAATACAGTAAAATTTATGAAACAATATTGAAAAGTACTTATCATTTTCTTGAGGTATCATTTAAATAAGTTTAATATCATATAATTTGCATATCACAGCTTATCAGGAAATATGCAATCAATTTCAAAAATACTTCATTAGTTATTGTATCTATTAAAATGAAAGGAAAAAGAATGCGAGATCATTAGAGAAAGATCAATAGGATAGCTAAAATATTTCAATTTGATTTAAGCTAAACGTAATATTTGCAATTTTATTGTGTTTGAGTTTGGCACTCACTTAAACATTTAAATTATAAATACAGAAATAATCTTAATCATAAACAAGGTCTCAAAAACTTATAGAAATTATTTTCACATACATTTCGATATTTTAAAATTGATACGATCGTAAATGTAACCTTCAGTCAAAATTTTGTAAATATAAATTGTCTTAATATCAGCATATTTCGGTCAACAAAGCTAGTAAACGCTGTGACACAAACGAATGATAAATTTTATTTATTTTTCCAAAACTGTAATAGCGTACATTGCATTAAATTGTATTATGTAAAATTTTTATTGTGTTTTCATTTTAACATATTATTAACACATATATTTTTTTTAAAAATCCGCTTGCGAATTATTTGATCATTTATTTATTATTTTATGGCAAGTGAAAAATTTTACTTTGCAATATTTATATGAACACTGTGATTGCTTTTCATACAAACGTTAAGCTATATATTATTTTACTTAAACTATAGCTGAGCCAGCTTTAAGCTATATGAAGTCAATATTATATATTAAAATTTAATAACCAAAATATTTTAACAAGTTTATATTTTATTTAACAAATACATTTAATATTATATAAAATTAATTTACATTTTAAAAATAGTCTAACTAATAATTTTTCATTCAGTAGAAAAACGTAATCATACAAATTATAATTCCCTTCATCTTTCCTGCTGACTCAATCGATTTTCAAAGTCTCGGAGGTTGAATATTAAATTAGGTATGGATGCGAGGAAAAAGGGTTAAGGATCGTCAAAAGAGAAGCTGTCAGCAGTTTTCTGCTAGGATAATGCATAAGGTAGGTGTTAAGAGATGGTAAGTATTATCAGAAGGTAAGAATCATTACGTAAGACAAAACAATTTCACTTACTATTTCAAAAGTTAAATATAGCTGTTGAAAAACATTTTACATATATAGTTTTTCACTTTGAGGTACACTCATTCTTTTTAAACATGACATTATAGAGGTATGCTAGCACCCTCGCAATCATGTACATTTTAAAAATAATTTACTTTAATGACTATATCAAGTATATAGCAAATAAAATCATTAAATTAAGAATTCATTATGTCACAGCTGAATTTTGAATGTACCTCATAATTCAAAAAGCCAAATTAAGCTAGGGAGCTTAATTTAAAGGGCTTAAATACTTAAAAAAAATCAAAATTATATTGAAAAAACATTTACCTGCATGAAGAATAACTTATTATACAGTATGTAAAGTAAAAATACTTATATACATGAATTTTAACATACTCGTATAATTTCAAAATCATTAATAAATCCATCTCACGAGAATTTATGTTCAAATTATGACATTAAATCTATTTGTCATTAGTCTAATAGTACTTTGTTCTCGTTAGTCTGGTTCTCAATCTCGTAGTAGTTCGCGTAGTCGTTTTGCTTGATGCCACATGAATAACATCAACCTCATTAATATTCGTTATTGTATAACCAACTGCAACTGTAAATTCAATTTTGAAATATTTGGGATATAGGATTGTTTTAGCTGCTAATATTTATTATATGTACTTACCAACTAGTTTCATTCTTACATTTTCGGCCATCTTCATTATCTGAAAGTTAGACTCATCGACATGGTTGGAAATTTTATATCTCATATATCATATCATCGATGATATTCTAATATTTTTCGCATATGAATGGTTGTGGTAATGAAGCAATTACAATGTGAAGAAGCTGTCGAAGAGTCATAACAGTTTACAAAATTAATTGCGATCCTCAGCAAGCACATGTTCGTCTATTTGCATTCTCCCAAGTGTCTATAAAACTTCCTTCTTCAAAAAATGTAAATTACCATAAGAATTTTTCTATTGAATTTAACTTATGCCTGAAAAATTACTTATCGAATTGACACGAAATTAATATCTCGCCCAAGCGGGGCGATTACTATTCGTCTGAATTCGTCTTGATTGGGAACCAATAAAACTGAAAGAGCCTTATTTTTACATCTTTTAATTCATTTTTAATGTACTTACCAAACATTTTCTGTCCACACTCAATTTCCCATTTCCATAAAGACATTTTATATCTTAGCGATCATCGTAATAGCGAAGAGTAAATACCAAATTCCTGCGTAAGTCCCTTTCTGTATAAATGTATACAAAACATTGAACAAACTTCAGAAATTTATCCTGATCTATGAATAAATAAGATTCTACTTATTCATAGAAGGAAATCAAATATAAGCATGATTTCTTTTTATTCTTCACTATATTTGGCATATTAAAATACCACTTATAGATGAATTTCGTTCTCTATATGTTCTGAAAAAATAAACACAAACCAATATTATTCAAAATACAACTAGGACATATTACTAGGCGGAATTCATAAATAAATATTAATTACTTGTGACAAACTCTATAAAAAATGAATAAATTTATTATACTTTACAGTTAATAAATAAATTATTTTCCTTAAATTAAAAAAAAACCATAAAATATATGATTGTATATAACACTTGCAAAAACATTAATAAAATTAATACTTACATAAGAAAAATACATTAATTCTTCTTCCAAAGTGGAATGTTTGATATTTTTCTATTTTAAATAATATAAGCCTTAAAAAACAAGTGTGCAAAAGATGATTGTGTAACATCACAATTCTATGAACTGTATTTTAAGTAACTATTAACTACATTTTCTGTATCAATCTATTTTTCCTTCATAAGACTGTTTTTCTTTATAACTAAAGGATATAATGACAAATAAGGCAATGTCATAACTTTTTTATCAGTAATATTTGTTTAACATAAAACATTAACAGAAGAAGTAAACTTACTTCAAATAAAATGCACTAAAAACCTCAAAATCTACTAGCCAGATCATAATTTAATTAAAATGAAACCACACCAGAAGCACTAGACATCATACAAAAAAAGAATCATTAAAATTGCTTCATCTAGTAAAAGTTTCTTGTAACACTTAAAAACAAATTACAGTCAAATTGAGATTAAGAATATTCACTTCCTGATATAAAAATACTTTACATCTCTTCTGTTTACTTGCAACTTCAAAGTTTATCATCAATCATATTTATACTGAGTTTTCAAAGTTAAATATTTAAATTGAAAGCATTTGAATATTTAACTTTATTGTATATCGTTTTCTAGATATAGACTTCTAGATAGAGATTCTAGACATTCAATTCTTCATGATATTCTTATTTATCATAAGGTTCTTCAACAATTTTTTTCATTGTGCTACCGTTTTCAACCGCGATTTTCTTCGTGTAAAATATAAATACAAAATAATCATGAAGGCAAAATAAATAAATGCATATACAACAAAAAACACTAAACATTAACAAAAGAAAACATTAAACAACCAGTACATAAAAAAGTTTTAAATGTGTGTATGTGTGTATAGAATGAATTTGTCAAGCCCGGAAGCTAGCGAAAACGTGTCTCACCGGTGTTTCCGGAAAAACAAATACATTTACAAAAGTGATTTATCGGTCTCATGGACCAATGCCCGCGTATAGGAAGTTTGAAAACAAAAATATTTGTGAATGGAGGTTGTAATATAAAAAAAAATGTATATTTTGTAATATATTATTGTACATATATTTTTAATCTGAAATAGTATGAAAAAGTATTGGCTTTAAATATTTTATGCAATATATATTTTTCTTATATTTTTTTTTTGAAAACTGCATAAATAAAGACATTATTTTAATCTTTAAAAAATCATTACGAATTGACTGTCCAAAGAGAGCAAACTCACCTCTCAATCTTTAGAGTGTAGACATTGAAAAAATATTTTTATAAGTACTAAGTATCTCGCATAGTATTACATTTAAAGCTTTAATTTATCGATAACTCTAAAATAGTTCATATATGAAATAACGCAATTTTAAAAATACGTACAATAAAATTTTACGCTGTGTAATAATTTATTTGGGCGGCAAGCGAAATAGGTCATGTCCTGTCAGTGCACTTTCATCTAGATTTATGGTACCTGCGCTCTGTGCATATCAGCTTGTTCGATTACATGCGTACATTGATAAGAATACTTTTGATGGCGTCTCCTCAGTGCTCCTGAATATTGTTGAAATTAATGTCTTCTGTATCTAAAAAAGTGTGTATTGAGTTTTAAAAGTGTTTGTAAGCGGTTTTGTTTCATTATCAAGAAAGTTTAGCAGCACTTGTTGCTATTGAGCTTTAAGATTCTGTTCGTATCGCAAATTTTCCTCGATTATCTTCAATAGTGATAATATAAAATTGCATTTGACTTTTTATTCAAATTTTGTGTTATATTTCTAATAATATAACTGCGTCGGACATCTGGAGTAGCTACTCCGGTAAGTTTACCTTTTTTCTATCAAATTGAAACATAGCAGTTAACAATAGTTAGAATTATCAATTTTGAGGCATACTTTTATAAATAGGAAGCTTCTCTTCCTCTTAAATGCACGATCGATCTCTGACATCAAAAACGGAGGGGCATCAGCGTCTCTCAACTATACACATTGATTTATATGTATTGGCCATAAAATGGTGGTCAGCTGCCGTGCTGAGATTTATCAATTACAATTTTGAATGATAGAAAGTGCAATAGTTTTTGAAAACGTGTTTTAAATAATGTAAGTATAAGTGTGAGCTTTAAATAATATGCACGTATTATTCAAAATAATGTACTATAAAAAACTCTCGTTAAACTTCCGAAATTTACGTTGTTGCGCGTATTGATTTTTATGACGCTTCACCATTTTGATAACTTTAAGCGAACTTTATTATACAAAATATCAAATAATACATATTTATCGCCTCGATATTCGCTACTGAACTAACTCAATACTATTTTCTTTCAACTGCGGCTTGAACTCATTCATTATTCATACAATCGCACACTCACCAGTGTAGCATGACCTCCCGGGATACGTGAGCGCATGTGCTACGAGCTCTACGTGCCTGGTTGGCTTTGTTGGTAGGCAATAAAGAATTACTTTATAAGGAGTTCAAGTACACGTACTTTTTATATTGACATACTAGTGCTGGAATGGTCATTCAATATATTGTCAAAGTTTATATGCATAATAATTGTACAATAAATTACGATTCCTTGTAAAATATAGATTTTTGTAATCTTTTTATAAAACTAGGCAATTTTTGATTTTCTATCTAATTATAAATATATGAATATGTCGCTATTAATGGTAAAATATTCATAGTTCGCTAAAAACTGTAATAGCTTACACATAACATGTTTGATCTAGTATATTAATAATTATTAGTATAATATTAATTTAATATAATACTTTGTTTTTAAACTCATGGTATTTATTAAAAGTATGTTAATGTATGAATATGTATGATATAATAATATCAGTATACTCGTATATGAATGTCACAATTACATTTTTCACAATGGTTCATATACACAAAATATGCCTCACAATATATTTTGCTAAATATAATCTTGAAATTGAAAAATATATGATTATTAATATAAAAATTCTTATTTTTTAAATAAAAATGCTTATTACATATTATAGTATTTAATAGGTGTATATAATAAGTTTTCAAGCCATATGTGGATAGCATATGAAAACTCAAATTATAACATATTCACTATTTTTTTTGTGTGTACAACTATATATATAGTTTTATTTATATTTCAATATACTATATAATTATGTACATAAAAAATAAATTTTAAAATGTATGTATAAATGCATTTTAGGTGTAGTGTATTGTTTTCTTTCTAGTGAAACAAGGAGTATTATCAACGGTGTATGCAGTTTTTAAATGTGTGTTTTTTTAATTTTTTATTTTTTTGTCGCATATGTTTTCCCACGAGCGCCCTCTATTAGGAAAACTGACTAGCTCAATTTTGGAACTACCGGGGTCCTCTAGACTTCGTTAGTTTCAAAAATAATGACAGGTGGCGCTCACTAAATTCAGTAATACACTGTAGCGCCATGTTAATAAAATACTGCAGTAACTTACTTATTCGAGTTTCCGTTAGATAGCGCTTCTTTGAAATACAAATTTAACGTAGTTTAACAAAAAATAGTTATTTTGCTTGCTTAAGGAAATAAAGTATAACAGTTATAATAAATATCAATAATTGATTAAAAATATAAAAGGACATTGGTTTTGTTTCCGCAGACTCACATTAACTCGTTTGTGTCTAATTCGCATTCATTATTAATTTAATTTAATAATTAATTAAATATTATTATATTTATGATGTAGATCCATGGTGTTAAGCAATTTTGAACAGTTTTCAAAGATTGTTAAACTATGACATTCGTTATATAATGTTAAATGTCAAACAACTTATTTAATAAAGCTAAAACATTACACCTGATACTAAATTTATATTTTCTTTCCTAGACAAGTAAAAATAATTTACAGAAATAGAAACAATTAAATTATTTGGACTTCTTTGATTTAAGACCGTTATCGCATAGAGACCGCAAGACCGAAGTCGCATTGGTGCCTAATAATGCTTTTATTTTCTTTTCTTTTTTTAACTTCACGCTGTATCCCGTATATAGCAGGGTAGGCAGAGGGAACCAGAGAACTTAGTGTTAAGACACTCCATTCATTTTCAACAATTCCGTGAAGGCAAACCGCGGCGTTGAGTTCCGCCACTCAACACGCAAGACCTCAATTCGGCGGAAAGTGGGGAACGGAATGTTTTTTTTTATTTACCGAATCCGAATTAATACTACTTAAATCTTTATTTTATGGTTAATGGCCCAATGACAGGCATTAAATACTAAGCCCGTGTCACGTATAGTAGAAAGAACACAACTGAGAAAGGGGAGGAAATTTTGTAGAATATTATGAACTGATGAAATATATACAGATGATAAACTGATTTGGTGCAAACTGAAAATGTTAATCCATTTCTTTCGCTTATACGACTGGACCTGCCAAATGCCAACCAAACTTCATTTACTTCAGTAATGTTTCACAGAACAAAAAATTCTCAATGCGCACGTTTAGTAGTGGCACAGAGTATGTATATAGTAATAATATATAAAGAAATAGACTGAAAAAGCTTTATTAAGGCCCAAAATGTGTGTGTGTGTGTGTGTGTCTGTTTATGTGTGCATGGGAGAGGTAACACAATCATATATTTTCATTATAAAATAAGCAAAAACAAAAGCGCTGAAATGTTTTAAAATATATCTAAGATAATATTATAATGGAAAATGAAAAAAGTACATGTTGTAGTTCAATATATAAAAAAGATACAATAATATTGCAAATTCATTCTATTGAAAAAAATATGTAGATACACATGGTCAAGGCCTATTATTATGAATATTTAAGCAGGTCTTTATATTTACTACTATTGGCGTAAATTATTATTATTTAAGAAGACAAATGCCATATTTGACATTGGCACTAAAATATAGAGTACATCATACGTTTTGTTTTTTTTTTTGACGTAAATAAATGTCACTCATCTTTTTGTCATAATACAAAAAAGTCTATGAAAGTTGTATGAAAGTTTCAAATATTTAAAAAAACAAAGTACCTTTATGAAAAAAAAATAATTTAACGTATGGTTTATTCCATATTTCGTTGATGTTGGATATAAACGTAAGTAAAAATTAAAATTGGTAAATATTATTTTAAAAATGAGAATAACAACATAATATTGTCCTAATTATGTAAATTATCGCATATTAAAAATTGTAGCTTTTCTGTACAAGATACAATTAATAATTAATTTTGTAACACATATCTGTATATATATATATATATATATTTTACCTAAATTACTGTGTTCAGACTAAATAAATATTGTATTTAGCGACTGTCTTAATAAACATATCTACAATACTTTTTTAACGTGTTTCTCTTAAAAATATTCGATTTCGATTCGATTAATTTCAAATATTTATGAATAAATCAAAAGTAGCCTGTTGTATTCTAATTGAAAAGTTCCATAAATTGCATTAATGAAGACCTTTTTACTCAATTTCATTGTCAATTATACATTCGTTAAATGTTATCGATACAAAAACAAAAATCTCATATTTATTTCATAGACAAATATAGACTATTACTGTAAGAAAATTCAATATATTTTTAATTACATGAGTATATATTCTATAACTTTATTAATGGATTTTAATATTTTATAAATATTAAAAATTCACGCATGTATTTACGTAATATTCTTCTTTTTTAGTATTGACTTTTTCAACATTAGTGCCCAAAAATTTATTGGTGTTATTTCTTTAATTCACAAATATAAATATCGGGATCCTACAGTAATTTTATAACCAATAAAGTTAACAATTCATTAGTTGATCGACAAAAATTAAATAATTCCGCTAAGACCCAGATTTAATCGATTCTTGCTCTTAAAATTTACATTAAATATTGAAATTAATATAAAATTATTATCATAAATGATTCTTAGCCTATGGGTATAATAAAACTTCATATATATATTTTGTGAGTTTATTTGTAAAGTATCGTATAATGAATGGGATGTATTAAAATAAAAATAAAACAATTATGTGATCATACAATTTTATTAGATCACAAAACTAAACATATAAGTTTACACAGTTGAGCAACATCATTAACCTCACGAACGAAATGAAGAATGATGAAATCATGATGAATTGTTTCTAACTAATAACATCGTCAAAATTGATTTGTTTAACATTAAACTTAATTAGCTAAATTCAACTAAGTTAAAAATTGTTAGTAAATAAAATAATAATTACAAGGATAATTTTATGAAAAAATTAAAATAATAATAAAAAAATGTTACTATATATAGTAATAAATACTACTCATTTGTTATATAAATATAGGGAAAAACACATTAAAGAGATATGGAATTTAAAATTTATATTTTATAAATAACTTATATGAGGTATACATAAATCTTCATCTTCACGTATTTCCTTATGGTCCTCCTCCTCCGCCTTCACCCATCCAAAGAAATATTTAAATATCGGTATAATGTTAAAATTTTTCCACCTATGAGGGATTTAAATTTTACATATAATGAAAAATATGTAGTTTATCATACAAAGGACAACCATATATACATATGTTAAAATATATTATGTATATGTACAAAAATAATGGCCGGTTTATCATTTCAATTTTTACGATGTTATTAGTAAAATGATATTCTAATGGGTTCTATGAATTTTCAAAAAATAATATTTTCCTTTTATAGTTACTTTATAAGTACAAACATATCAAAATGTTTCCTGTTAAATGACATTCAAATTTTAGAACAATTTCGGGCGAAATGTCACTAAAACAAAATATGTAAAATACATATATAACATATTCGTCATAGATCAAAAGCACACCATCGATCTATTTTTGTACGTTTCTATTATACTCGTACTTAAATATAATTTCTATGGCCAATAGTTTCGGTTGTCGTTCAACATCAGTAATTCAGTAACCCAAATTACTATTACAACTTTTATATCATATAGATTATATATTTTTGCTAGAATATTCATAGAACCCATTAATACAACATTGACATGAAATAAAAAAAAAAACTTTGTAAATAAAAATAAAAAGAGGTGACATGATAGTAATTACAAAAATACAATAGAGACCCGGCATTAGAATAGTATGCGTAATTAAGTATATATTTTTTGTAATAATAGAGTAAACTTCAATGTACTTTAATGTAAAAAAGAATGCATTTTTTCTTATTTTTAATTTTTATATTTTTATATTGTGCTATTTAATGTTTGTTCTCTTCTGCATATAGCAAGGTGAATATAAAAACCTAATAAAAACACTCCGTTTTCCACTTTCCGCCCCTTTTAGAGACTATGCGTGTTGCTTGAGGGAGCCAGACATCATGTTTTATCTTACCAGCCTGAGGGGATGAAAATAGTTTAAATGTGGTCATTCCCTCGAGGACTTAAAACCAAACCTCTACACAGTCTCACTGTGCCTTGATGCCGTCTTTTCTTTATTTTTCTCTATTAGTAAACATTGAAACTTGCTTTATTTTTAATTATTCTGCTTACGCCCAAAAAATTTATGATTAGTAATAACCGAAGAAAGGCTAAATGAAGATAAAAGTGAATGAAATACCTAAATATAATAATCATAATAATTGAACGCTTACAATTCTAATGTCGGGTCCTGTACAATGAATGTAACGTGTAAGATTTGAAAAGAAGTAATAAAAAATAGCTCAATTATTAATGGAATATGCCACGAAATATGTATATAAAATGTGTTAAGTATTTTGACTACGAAGTTTAGAAGAATAGCACTGCAAACAGCACATAATTATTTTGAAATCAAGTGTATTGAAGCCTGAATTTTTGTTAAAATTGCAACGTATTGAATTTGTTCTTTATTTTGTGACTATTTCAATTTTATCATGGTACGTGCATTTTTTTATATATTTTAATGAACTGGTAGTTTATTTAAAATAATATCTTTAATATTTTGAGTGATGTATTTTTTTCTTTTTTTTTCGATTTCTCTTCAAAAAACAAAACTCCAATTTCAAAAGTATTTTGACGAATAAGACAACATCGTAGGCCGTAATAAATGTTTCGGTTTGAGTATTATTTTATTTGATACCAGGAATAACTTGTTTTTATAATTTTTTTTTGCTTTGTATTACTGTTGAAAAATCTGTTAGGAGATTTGACTTAATTTTGCTTTTATATCAACAATAATATATTATAGATCCCAAGTGCCCAATTAATGATAATATCAACAAGTCTGAGAACTTGACAAGTTTGGTTAATGACGTCACTGATAACACTACAATGAATAATACATCAAGATTTACATTAAATTATGAAATTTCCTCTAAAGAGCTTGTACCAGGAGTAAAAGATGATAAAATGAATAAAGAACAAAAATGAGTTACGCATTTCTATATAAGTAATCTATACAACAATAACATTCGAAATTTTGGCACTAAATATTGAATTTTGATGTGGACGATTGTTTTAGATAGGTCAGGTGAGGGGAATATACTAGACACAGAAATTTTATTAAACATTGACTTGAATAACATATGCAGGAGACTGGCGAGTATATTAAACATTTAACATCAATCATATTTGATTAAATATTTCTTAATGCTAAAACTACGACAGCGACAATGTAGCAAACTATGATATAAGTATTTGCTATAGATAAACCAACGCTCAAAACGTTTCGAAGCCTGTCATTTCAAAGTACAAAATCTACTTACCGCCGTAACTTCGTGCATTAGAAACACCAACTAGATATCGGATAATACTGGCATATCGGAAATAGGTAATCAACTAATCCGTTCCCAACAGATGGAATGCCACGTGTACTAAATGTACGTACCAAAGCTTTTTATCGTATAAAAATCCTACTCTAATTGTACTCTCCTCTATCACATTTTGATGCTTTTAACCTATATTACGTTCACGTAATGTGGTATAGGCAATGAATATTGCTTCCATTTGTACAATAAAATAAAACCAGTATAAAGCTGCCCCTTTATATTTGAATGGCGAATTCGGCGGGTTGCCACTCTAACCGTTGGCATTTAAGGCAACTCATCGACGCGTTAGTACTGGTACATAATAAACAACGTTCCCAATGTCAACTTTGAAAAGTTTAGTGAATATCAAAAACTAATTATCTTTGCGTATTTATCCTATCTCGGTGTAATGCATTTTTTTTTGGTTAGGCGTCCTTACGTCATCCGCGGACCAACGTTGAGCCAGTCTCCGTCAAAACAATTTTTCAACATATTTAAATCTTACTGTGCTTTTTGCAGGCCTAAAACTTCACCAATGACTTGGTATTGAATGTACATGCTATTTTTATTTAATATGCTTATGAATGTAATGATATAATTTGGAACTCATTTTACTAAATTTGTGTATTTCATTATAATGTCTGTTTCGAATTGTCTATCGGATCTAGCCGTCACTCGCGGAGTATCTGACCGTCATGCACAAGCAATTTACAAAACGAACTGACCTTAATAATGTTGATAAAATACATTGCATTCAATCAGATATCTATATAGTAAATAATTATATTTTAATACCTCTAAAGTAGATTATATTAATATATTTTAAATGCTAGATTTATTAAATGTGATTTAGAATTTGGTTGCGCAGTCAGGGTTTACGGACGATGGACATTGTCTTGTCCCGATAAACGATTTTAAGACAAAATATTTTGCTCGAATATTAGTTAATATACAAATTAAAAAAAAAACACTTATCCAAATCCAGTTAAATTTACCATTTCAATGAAACTAAAAATTTTTATTTGAATTCTGAGTACGTCTTAAATATAAACCTGAAAATGTATGTTATAAACTCAGATGTATCTCCACAAACATTTATTTTTAGTAATTGCTTGGTAACATAAACGCACATCGTCCGCGCCCCCTCTTGCAATGCTACACTACTTACTTACTAAGTGCAATAATAATGCTCAATATTATAAGTAATCCAAAATTCATATGAAGTTTAATAATCATCATAAATTATATACATCTGCGTTATACGTAACATTTCTTTATATTTTGCTAAAATTCAAACTTAACACATTCATATCGTCTAACAATATAATTATAAATGATATATATGATGATACTTAAAAGGTTCCCATTTGAAAGTTTACCGTTTAAGTATTTTTCTGGATTTTATTATACAATGATTCATACACGATTTCATTTGTTTCATCAGGTACATTTTTACAGTTCTAGATACTTTGTAAATAAGTAGATAATTAAACTAAACGTGAAGTTAGTCATATCTTCAAACTAAGTCAGTCTTAAAAGAGAATTAAAACAATTTAAAATTTACACACCTTAAGTAGTAAATACTATATTAAATACATAACCACTATTAAATAAAATTATTGAGCACATTTAAAACATAATTCATATTATTATTTATTTTTATATCGTGAATATAATATTAAGATAATTGAAGTTATGTTTTATTGGAAAATATTTTAAAGCGTAAGTGATCGGTAGAAATTTAAATTATTGAGCTATTGTTTGGATGTTGCTCCATTCAGAGCATATGAACTCATTGAATAATGAATATCATACGATCTGTTCGAATTTATAAAACAATTTTATCAATTTTACTCTTATTTTGTCTTTTCAGTATCTGATTCTTTAATAAATATTCCATTATAAACAAATTTATTTGTTACAAGCAAAAAATTAAACAGGTCTAAATTGTTTTTTAATTTCATTCACTCTTACTAAATACCAATTCTGTCAAGTCGAGCTATAATATTAGCTACATTTTTTATTAATTACAATATATATTATAGAGATATTCGTAATATATATTTTCATTTAAAACAGGTATAACGTCTACAATATATTTTTTTTATTTAGTAACTATGGTTCTTTTTTTAAATCTAAATTTTATTTTTTAAATATATGTATATTCATTAAATGTGATATCTAAAAAACTAAACTGGTGATGACTATCGGAAAATACTTTAATTATCTTCAGTAAGATTTATTTTACATTACTATTTAGGGTTCCGTAAGTCCACAATACAATATCTATGGAGATCATCTATAACATATTCAATCATATTTCACAGCCTACCAAATTTTAAGTATTTTTATCAAGATAAAAGTAAAATATAAAACCTCATTCACAACAATACTCAGAATTTATATTAAATTTTTATCAAAACACCCACGGAACCCGTACAATAAAAGCGTATTAATTGTAATAATAATAAAAAAAAAAGAAATTAACATTTAAATTGTATATTACATATACAATTTAAGTGTTAAAGTGTTAATGTTATATGTATGTAGTAAAAGTGATTTGGTGCACTAAATTTAATATTGAGTGGTACGTGTATTGGATAATTGTACTAGTATATGACATAATATCAATTAGGTTGGACATTATATCAGAATATTTCGTATAATAGACGTATAAATATTTACAATTCACCTTATTCTTATACCCATGGTCGTTCCTTCATAATCCATCGTTGAATCGAGTTTTAATACTATTTTAAATTTATATTTATGAATAGCTAACGAACGATCAGTAAGTCGTATTACTCATTCATATCACATCCACTTGACAATGTCGTTACTAAATACTACCGACGCGACAGTTATATATATATATATATATATATGAATCTTATAGTAATAAGTTAAAAGAGGCACTAATTGTTAAAGTAAATATTTGAATTGAAACTTAAAATAAATATTCCTATATAACCCTACATAAAACAAGATGAATGCTATTTCTAATAAAATTTTATAAAATGGTTCCTACTTAATATGTATGTGTCTACAGTAAAGGTTTCATTGAGTTACACTAAGTAAGTCTTTGCTTGAATATACGATGAATTAGAATGAATGATAAATTTTTTAGTAATCATGAATGAAATAAATTTTCACTACCCGTGCACTCACACGTACATATCTTGGAAAGTTACAACAAAGGATTAGGACTGTACTACTGATAAAAATTATCTATTCCTACTAATACACATTATTTTTTTAGATGATTTTTAATTATTTTGCTATGATTCTTTGGTTAATGTTTTTTTTTTTGTGATTTTTTAGCTCCCTATATTTCATGATAGAGAGGATGCGTATAGCAAGACAATATATTCATAAGAAGCTGAAGGCCGTAGAATGTAGTTATAAGCTGTTCCGTCGTTAAATGTCCGTAACGCAATGATCGGTATCCGTGATTCCTAAATTTAATTTTCTTCGCCAAGTAAAACTAAGTCATCGGCTACCACGTCAGAAACGTGCAAGTAAATGATCCAATACATTAAGTTAAAGCAGACGAAGCACACGGGGAAAACGATCCGAGAATACTTGTCGATGTCGGAGGGCGTTGTACCAAGGAGCTTGTTGATTCCCTGAAATATTTGTTGTCTTGACTTATAATAATAATAAAATGAAAATAAAAAAGCCAGCACTTTAGAAAATTCGCTACAACACTCTGTTTTTCAATCGCATTGCTCGAACATTCGCAGTGCTCGAAACACACAAATGCAACTAAAATAAAATGCTCTTTGACTACAAACCTTAGCGGCTTGGAGCAAGTGAGCTGCGGCTTCCTCATCTACCGGGGGGACTGGTACCGGGACGTTAACAGGGACAGGTGCCGTTGATGGACCGCCTCGAGCCGTGCTGATGGTATTCACCTTAGGATCGTGAAACTTGAATCGAACTTCCTGTGTGTGGGGATTGTACGACTAAATTAGACGTAGAAAATAGTTCTTCAAGAAATGCAGGAACACAATACAAATAAACATTATTCTCACAGATGATCGGCTTGGAGGCGCAGGACGGTTCAGCGTAGTAGTTCGTGGTGGAGGCAAAGGTTCCGGTCCAGATGGTCCAGGAGCACCGTCAATAGCCAATTTCTTCTCAGCAGCCATTTTTTGAACAGCTGTAAAACGCTGTTTGCGCATTTGGATCCGTTTTGCCATGTAGCCAACAGTCGCGTACTCTGCAATTGACATTGTTAGTTATCTTGTGAAATATCACACTAATCGCTGAGCTAATTATACATATTTTTATATCTAAATTAGTACATAGCAATATTTCGCATAGGAGTTGTGTAAGTGTGTGTTTGTGTGTGTGTGACAATCAAATTTAAATACAATCGTATAAAAAATTGAAAAAAAAAACATACGCCCATTGCATTTCGTACATCAAATTTAAATATTTTCTGTTACCTAGCAAGCTTGCGAAGACCATAACGAAGCATGTTCCCAAGTATACGTCAATTGACTTGACGTATGAAATCTTCGGTAAAGCGGCATTCGTTGAAGACATAAGCGTAGTCATAGTAAGCACAGTGGTAACGCCTAGAGAGACCCGAGCCGGTGTAGCATTTCTATTCAGCCAGAAGGATACCCAGGAAATGATGACAATTAGACCAGATGGAATGTAAATTTGAATCAAATAGTAGCCCATTGAACGAACAAATTGGATTTCGCAGGCCAATCGCGAATAATTTCCTGGAATTAAAAATGAATAATGATATCTTATAATATTAACACAATTCGGTGGTACAATAAAATAAAATAAAGCAAAAAACGTGCCACAAGCGAAAATATGAGATGATTAAAACAATAAGTGGAACGAAATATTGTGTGCTCGTACCTGTTGTCAGCGAAATCTCCATTGCTCGCTGGCGATGACCAAGCACCTTGAATTGGGGCAAAGATACTTCGCTCGATACGCCAACTGAGTTAGGTCCCTCGTTCCATTTATATCGGATGTCCCGCATGGTGTAGCCAACTGTACCATGCAGAGATACGAAACGGTAAAATATACACCCATCGCACTGGGTTTTTAAATACTCCGAATGAGTGTTCTACTACCAAAAGCTGTGTAAACGACGTAAAGATAATAGCGCCGTATTATATTATCAAGCATATATTTTTGCTTTAATTGTCTTTTGTATGACTTATATATTGCGCACGCCACGTGCATTATTTTTTCTCTTATGTTATATATCGCTTAAAACCTATTGTTTAAAAGCATAATATGGAGAATTAAATTGAAAATATGTTAAATGTCTAAAATTTGAATGTACATAATTTTTACGTAGTGTTGACTTACAGCTTTCTATCTCAATGTTGCAAAGCTGACGGTCCATAGGAAAATACTGCAAATCCATAGGACAAGAGGCAGTAATGGTTAACCTGTAGCAAAGAGTTTTGAAATTAATATTCAATTTCACGTTAATATAAAAAATACTTTATTAATATATTTCTTTAATATTATTATACAAAATATTAAAATCGAACGTCAAAGTATTTTTATTAATAAGAATATCAGTGCGTAAGTGAAAGTCCTTATATCATTAGTACCGTTTATCTGATTGCTCTCTGAAAATGTATTACTTTTCTTTATGTTTCATAATTTAGTAAAACTTAATTTTATTAGTACCCCCGTTCCCCACTTTCCACCGAATTGAGGCATTGCGTGCTGAGTGGCGGAACTCAACGCGCTTTGCCTTGTTACCAAACCCAGGGAATGAAAAATTCCATTTCCTGGAGTGGGAATCGAACCCACAACTTGTCGCGTTTACAGTCGCACTGCTTGTGCGTCTGCGCCACTACAGGCGTTAATTTTAGTATAAAAATGGAAATTTAGCCAAAATTAAATACCTTATGCTTCGTGTGATCGACCCAGAATGATGAATGCGAATGAATTCATTACTTGTAGTGGCAATATGGAAGTAGGACTGCTTCTCATTGACAAAGAAGGTATCGGGCACCCAGATGTTCCGTATAAACTCTGACCCCACTGAGAGGGTTTCAACACCGGGCCTCTTCTTATAGGCGAGACGCGGGTCCGTCCAAAATTGCCGAAAGTAGAAATCCAAAGTGAAATCCTGTTAAATATACATTCATTAAAATAATATATGTCATATAAATAAGCGACAATGCATGTTATATTTGTGTTTTATTTATTAAGTTATATTATTATTAAGCCTATTTGCTTGACACCGATACATGCATTGCCTGAATGCTACACACATAGCAGCAAGGTAGCCTTAACTATAACATTTATTGTAATAGATAAGATCAAATTAAAATGCAAGTACAAAACACCTTGAAACTACAATTACATTTAAAACACACATTTATGCTATATAAATATTAATAGACATAAATAATAAAGAGAATCGTCTCTTCTAATCGTCCTGTCTGAAATATCGATTTTAATCATGTTGTCTGCCATATCAGCTCATATTCCGAGTGCTCATTGGCAATCCTTAAGGTATACAACAATATAGCTAACAATTAGTATAAAAAAATTCAAACTATAAGATTTGAATAAAAAGCCAATTTAGATTCGTATTTAAACATTAAATGTAAGCTTGAAAATAATAATACATCTTAACATTACGGAAGAAATAAAGATGAAGTTATAACAAAAGCTCATATATATTTGTACACATTTAAATAGATAAGATATAGATAGAATAACTTGCTGCCAAGTGCAATTAGATTGAAATAGTAACCACACAAAGAGAAATTAATTGCATAGTTTATAAAAATTACACATTTCACATATATGTAAATATTTCCAATTGAAGTGAATATACGATCAAGTAGTATATTTGGTGATGTTTAGGAGAAAAAAGCTCAAATTAATATTACGATAATATTTTAAAGTGATATTACTTCTTATTTTTTAAGTTCAGTAGACATCCACGTAGATAGTACCGATATTTAAGCGTTATATAAGAAATCGTGTCAATAGGCAAGTGCTGTGTATTTTATATTTAAAAAGCCATTACTGGTATGTAGGTTATTCTTAATTTAGAAACGTGTAATTTTTATGGAAAATGAAGTAGGTTTATATTTGATATTGAAAGGCCACGTCTTAAAGTGACTTTAGAAGTCCCCTTGATTTGGTTTCCACAAGGGTTCACGCTTTTTTAACTTATTGAAAGTGTTCATCGTAACCGCTATCAAAGGTCTTTGCCGAGGTAAAGTTCAAGTATTAGATATCAACAACAAATTACTTGACACTGACATACGAAAAAAACGCGACACATATAGATAATAGATAAGTATATAAAAATATATCCGACAACAAAATACAACATTTAACACAATATATTAAAACAATGATAACAAAATGTAAAAGTTCCCTCGTCCAACCGGAACTTAGTGACAACGGTACAAACATCAAAACATTCATAGCAAGTCTACTAAAAGTAAGTAAATTGCAAGTGGCGAGTTGAAAGTTAGAGCGCCAGTTTGGGAGACAGTATCGAGAGCCCAATAGTCACAACAGATACAAGAAACATAAAAAGCTAACGTAAAATTACATTGATAGAGCAAGTCCACGAAGAATATTTGGAGAAATGCTTAGTAGCAGAGTAAAATTTAGAAAATAACGGTAAATCAGTCCCACCCGAACGGCACACCACTCTTTGCCAATACGACTTTATGAGGAAGTTAAAATGTAAAAATATTTTGGTGTTAGTTCAGAGTGGTGAGCGCCATCCGGGCGGTCAGAAAAAGAATGGTTACGCCGGCATGCTCGCAGCCTAGTGACTAGGGCTACTCGTGTCAAGCGAGAGCTGACAGTGGCGAGTACCATGAGCACTTCGGAGACGGAACTGATTGACAGCACATACATGGTGACGCCGACTTCGACCGGTGGACCTGAAATCAATCCCAAACATAAGAAAACCGCGCGGGCGCGCAGTGAAAACCAAACCAGAGGACGATGACGTGACTTAACCTCGCTCGGTCGGGCGCGACCTGGCGCGACCTGACGCGTGCACCAGACCAGCGCTCGACCGAAAGAGCTTAACCTAAATCCGCCTCACTATTTTCGCTATTTAATAATAGGTTCTTAAATACCATTTTCACTTCAGATAAGGAGCTGATGGATAGCACGTACATGGTGACACCCACATCCACTGGTGGTCCTGAAATTTCATATTTGTTACGTACTACCAGCATATTTTTCCTCATTTGAAACATCATTTTTTTATTCTAAAATATTGCAATGCAATAGAACATTTACCCGTATCCAACATTTAATTTGCGCAAGCATAAAAAATACCAATATCACTAGAACCGAAAATAATCAATTACAATTTATTCATTTTGAAATATTCCAAACTATTTATAAAAGCGACTATATATTATAGCTCTTTAAAAAAGTAATAAACTTTATTAACCTTATTATTTAAATTTATATAAAAAAAATATTGTTATAAAATTATTGTTTGTCTTTTAAATACGGAAGTTTGTTTTAAGTGATTTTTATACATTATGATATCGATGTCCCCAAGTAATAAATTAGCAAATCTGAATTTTTACAATATTTGCAATACTCTTTTTACTATCATCGCAGTAGGTAAAGACGTTAAGAAACAATTTAAGCTAAGAAATATTATAGAAAACAAAATGATGTTAAGCTATGAAGCCATTACAATGTCAATATTAAATTATTTTTAAATATTACTTTATCGTCCATAAATATTAATTATGTAATAAATAGTTAGGTCATTTATGATTACAAAGAGACCTAGTTCAATTCTATTGTGTATAAAGACCGTATTGATTTAGCAAATAAATTAGTCTTGCCAAATTAACTTTATCATGCCTATGAAGCTCGTACGTTCAAAATGTGTATTTATTTATCACTGTTAAAACATCAAAATGACGTTGTCATGTTGACATGCAAGCTGAAGCTTGATATTGAAACAGGCAAATTGATAAACTACATGTTCTCAAATACACACGCTATCATGTCTAACGTTTCAAAGGTTTTCATAAACTTTGCCAAATAAACTCGAATATTTTTTGGATTGTATAATCACTCAACTACCTCCCCGTTAAAATAAAACGTGCTGCAAATGAAAAATATTTTGAAAAGATTGCGAAATTAATTCAAGTTCTAAAAAAACTGTAACCATATTATATAAACAATTAATACTCTAATCGATCTAACAGATCTAAAAGTAATGAATTAACGTTGTATCATCTAAGAAAAGGAAGCACAAAAATATTTTATGTGATTCTAAAATTGTCTTAATTAAAACACAGACAATTAACATATTACTTGAGGACGTCTTTTATATGAATATTTATCAAATTATGCATGTTTACCTACTGCGTTGCTTCCAGTTAATTTTAAGGATTTTATGCTACATATTGCATTATATCAAGTAAATTATGCTGCTTTATTTGTATTTTATATTATTTATTTTATTAATGTAATGACAAAAACGATTCTTAACATTTTCTCCTGTTGTGAAGGTCAACAGCTTCCATTATAAAAATAATGGGTATTAACAAAACAATTAAACTGAATACAGTAATATAATTTAACATTCCAGTTAATATATTCGTGATACAATCAAAGAAATAATTTCATTTTCTTATAAAACAGAAATATATATCCTTAAAATATCTATTAGAGAAAATGTCCAAAATGCTCACTTATTGCAAACTGAGTTTAGATAGGTAATCTAAAATATAAATGGTTATTAACCATTAATTCATATTGTGGTAAGCACAATTATTTTTTGTTTTTACATAATTACAATTTAATTGTACGCTTTTAAACATATCTATAATTCGCAAATCTTATTTAATATTATTGAGACATATCAGACTATATGTGACTTTTTTATTTTTAATTCACGCAAATATAAAGAGTGCATTATTATAAAGTTTGAAATTTTTCATAAAATTATTAAAAGATGTAGCACTAAAACTCTTATATTTGCATCTTGACCTCAGGCTTCTAAAATTAATGTACAATATTGGCATTCACAAGTGAAAATGCTAAATAATTCATTGGCCTTTGAAGGAAATACATATAATCTGATAATAATTATTAATAATTTGGCGGATATCACATTACTCGAAAAAAAATCTATAGCGAAAATATTAACTCACCGTCCTCTAGTTGTAGCAACTTAAATCTAAGATCTAAAAGCTAAAATTAAATTATTATAAATGGCACTAATCTACGCATCTTCTGTCTTAATTATCTTATAAATTTTGTTAACGTCTAAAAAAAACAATGTATTAAGTATAGTACATTTAATTTATATTACAATTTGATCAGTTTTATATGCAGACAGATTGTTCCATCCAACATCTTGTTAATCTTATGACATAAAATGTATGGATACTTGCGTTAAAAAGCTTACCTTTAAATAACTTGGAGGCCTCTGACCTCTTTAATCTTTCAATTTATATTATAAAAAAAATATGAAATGCTTCTTACTAATTAACGCGTAGCATCCATTTATAATGAACGTTTCGTACAGTTTCTTCCAAGTTATATCGTGAGATTTTTTACTTTAATAAAGAAATATTAAATAATTAGTAACATACACATATAATTTTATTAACAATATATAATACATAAACGTTGTATGAAACATATCGTCCACTGAAATATTTTTATATAGTCAATGTTCATAATACTTGTGTTGTTTTGAAGCTTAAGCCTAACATGATTAAAGTCTACAAGCCACACTTTAAGCACACGTTCAACTTACCTCCATAGTTGGGCCTCACTCTTTTATCATAACTTACACTCAGCGAATCTAGTATTGCCGAGATGTTTACGTCACCGAACATGCCTCCTCCTCCCGATCCCCTGTAGACAATATTATATAAAAATGTATTCAATATTTCACTAATAAAAAAAAACCTGTAAATAAATAAATTAATATATAATGTTTAAAGCTGATATTGATATCATATACCTCATCATTTTAAAACGGTAATAATAGGACAATTTTAGTGATACTTTAAAATACCTATCATCTTTCATATTCATAATCGAATTAATAATAAATTACATATATACATAGCTTCACGCAGTTTTTTTTTTGTAATTGATAGGCTAACGTTTGACCGCATCAAAGCATTAATGCGGTCTACGATAACACACGTTTACCTAGAAAGAACCTATTGACTCCTGATTTGAAGACCCCCAAATTGTATTACTCAGGAAAAACAGTAGCCGGCAATGAGTTCCATAGTTTCGCTGTGCGAATAAAGAATGTAGAGAATGTATCCCCCATATAGCAGGATAGGCAGAGGGAACCTAGTGTTAAGACACTCCGTTCCCTACTTTCCGCCGAATTGAGTAATATTGAATAATATATTAAATTAACTTAATAACTAATTCAGAATACTTTAGGAAAGGTATTTGGTATTAAGCACTATTTTAATTGCATCTTACTTTTATTATACGGAATTTAAACACAATGACGAAGAATGTACTTCCAAACAATCCGAAAAGAATATTTCTGTCCTCAAAAGTGTTGTCAAAGTTGCAAATAGAACGGTAACGTAACAAGATTTGCTTAAACTTTTAATCCTATCTCGCTAACATCCCGCAAACTTCGCATCAGCACCGCAAATATAATGCGCTTTTATTTGAATAGTAAAATTTCTTTTCAGTAGTTGAAAAACGACAAAAAATGTATAATAACCGAATAATACTCTATTTATATATATATATATATATATATATATATATATATATATATATATATATATATATATAGAATATGTTATATTTTGTACATTCTTTCTTTTAATTTTAGGCGAATTCATTAAATTGATTTTTGATTTAATGAAATTTTTTTTAACCCAATATTGTAGTCCATGGTCACAGGTAGACTGAGGCTGCAATCATCTGTCACTTGAGTAAGAGTAAGTAAGAGAGGATATTACGAAAATTATATATATATATATATATATTTCTTTTCTCTGAGTTGATATGCAACCAGTCCCAGATCATCAGAGGCCAGAGTAATTGAATGTTATTTTATTGATAGTATAATGACTACTCATCTTCTAGCATCTTGCGTCTTAAATCTGGATATGTAAACTACGTAGCTAATATTTTTAGATATGTGGTCGGTTTTAGGTGCTTGCTGAACTAATTTTTGTATTTGATGATAGAGTTTTCAATTCTTCTATTACCGTTTTTATTTTATAAAATCGTTACGATTTCGTAATCGAGTTGCTGAGATGGCGCATTGCATAAAGCAGAATAGAATTTTGTAGTCTCTGGGTAATAATATGCGGGAGATAAAGGAGACTTCCCTATTCCCCTATCCCTAATTGGATCGCGTATATCCACGCAGGATTAAGAATGATTTTGCCGATGAGTAGTTTGATTTTCAAGGCACTTGCTTTAATGTGCCATTTCTTAAGCTAGTCATATGACTAGCTTAAGAAATGGCACATTAAAGCAAGTATATACTCTCCGTAGACCCTTATTTGAGCGGTTATAAGTATGTATCATGGTTATGATTGATACTATCTATTAACTTAAAAAAATATTGCCGTCTGAGAGTGCTATAGTAACAAGTATAAAAAATATTATAAAGAAAACCCGACTGCATAAAAACCTGAAAAGAAAAACGCAAAACCAACACAGAATATAGAAAGATTAACAGTCGGGAACCAGTATTTTAAGTTTCTAGTAAGCAAATACACAATAAAAGCTAGTTTATGAAGTCAAAGTTCAAATTATAAAGAATCTCATTGTTTTATAATATTCGGGAAAACGTAGAAATTTAAAATATGTAACGTAATAGTAACTTAAACATCATCTAACAATTGTATCTACATCACTATTGCAACAGAAACTCTAATAGAATTTTTTGCACTAGCTTGTAATAAGTATACATTTTTATTTGGAATATTTAAAATGTTAAAAAAAGGAATGCATATTAAATATGTAAGGACAGAGGCTAGATTAGGAAATTATGCAAGAATGAAGCAAGAAAAAAATTCAAGAAATATGTTTTAGTTTGGTTTTATGATATTAAGATTCTGGCAAAGTTAAATACTAATGTCCCCGTTGACGCGATAACAACGCATTGACTATATCACTTTATATAAACATGAATGTCAAACCATGGTAGTGTGTGTAACATTTATTTTGTTAATTTAATATAATTTATATGCATTATTTTTAAAAAAAAATATTAGCATTCTGCATTCCTTCTCTATATATACTACAAGTGTGCCAAATTTCATGCTCCTCCATCCGCGTAATTTTCGTAAAAAGGGATCCAACGTTTTTGCTTCACGTATTTATATAAAGATTGTAAGATATGACGTGTAAAACATACTGTTGTTCTCTTTTCCTTTTATGAATTATAAAAACTAAACGTGTTTGGTGTTAAGCAATACATTTTCTTTACGTATTCCTCACATAGATATTTTAACTGTAAGTGTTTATGACTCATGAATCATATAATAATAATTTATGTTCTTTTTGTTACAGATACTGAGCTGAACTGAACCTGTGCATTGTAAGTATTCATAGTCTTGTTTATAAGTTAATATAAAATTTGTTTGTATCGTGGTAGTTTAACAACCCATAGATTTAAACCATAGTCATATTTTAATATATGTATAGTTTTTATATAGGAATGTTTAATAAATATAAATTCTATATTTTGTTTTCAAAATATATATATTTTATTATTATTAGTCAAGCAATATGATACAAATTTCAATTAGAACTGCTGGCCGTTGCTGGTATCAATTTAGGTGATGTCCGCTACGACATCGAGTACACAGATAAATGTTTTAGTCAAAATTAATTAAACTGTGTCATATGACTAGAGTAAATGCTAAGCTTTTATTATTGGTTTATAATTTACATAAAAATTAAAATTTATTTTCATTTTTATATTAATATGTACCTAATGGATGAAATAATATTTGATTAGTTTCCCCGAGAGACTGTTGGCGTTAATGATTTCCCCATACAAATGACATATATAATAATTTCAATAATATATAATAAAAAGATGATATACATTTTCTGTTTTACCATATTTGTGACAATAATAACGCAAATCTTGAAAAACATCATGGGTTACTTTACTCTAGTTTTACTTGTCGCAGAACACGTTTTTTATGAAATCATTTTTATATTTATATTTAACGTAAAAAGAGGGCACAATAACAATATATGCGTTTAAAATTAGTAGACAAAATTTTCATATTTTATTTCCATATACCAAAAAGACATTTCGCTTAAAAAGTTTAGTTGTTTTATTTATTTACATTTCAAACTTCCATGACGGCGTCGGTGACGGGTGCCAGCCAGTATTACGGGCTGTGCATTATTAGCTGGAAACCGGATAATATAAAATATTTTCTCTATAATGTGTGTTTGCATACCTATAAAGCTTTTGATGTATTTCTCATTATAAAATAAACCGTAGGTGTGAATTATTTTTAATTATTTCGTTTTTGCTACGAGGCTAATAATAGAAATTTCATCATGGTGAAAATATGTTTCGGTGATGATAGTCAATGATAAAACCAATTTAATCCAAACGTTTCTTTGCTCTTTCCAATATTTGTGGTCATCATTTTTATCTTCTTGATCACGATTTTTAATCCGATCTTGGTCTGGTTGTAAACAAAAAACAATACGGGTACTCACGCTATCATTAACAGCCAAGTTCAGGTCCAGTCACAATCCAGAATCCATCCATCTCAAAAATTATTTGATTGATTGATGACATTGAACTTGTACGTTCCCATACTGTGAATGTCCTTTTGTTCTCGACATTGTCAAAATAATCAATTTATCACAGCAAATAAATTAAAAAATATATATTTCTATTTGTATATTAAATATAACGTCTCAAAATTCATAGAATTTTGTAAAAGGTTTACATTTTTCCTCGTGCATTACTTAATTTTTTATTTACACAGTCACAAAAAATGCAAAAAATCATAATCGATTAAAACTAGCTTAGAAAGTCAAGATGCGTGTTGTTTTTCTCCCTCCTGCAAAATTTTGAAAATCTGGACTTACGTTGTTTCTGCACTCACCGATACAAATATTAGACAGAGCAATTAAATATTTTAATTAAATTCTTTTTATCATAATTTATTAGCGAAACATACCAATGTTGATTTTCACTATTAATGATAGTTGGAAGTTAAATCGCAAATGCAAACTACAAGTGTAAAGTGAGCACTTTAAATTAATCATAATAAGAAAATTACTATCATTGCACAAATACAAAAACTAAACATTCTTAAAATGTATGTTTTTTTTTTGCAGGCTTACACCAACGACTACTACTACTACGTTAGTAAGTATAGCATCGTTTGAAAATTATTTGAGCATTCTAAAATTCTTGTAATTTTCAACTAAAATACTTATTACTTTAAAATATATAAATGAATAGAGAGATGGCTATAACTGGCAAATCTTTGAACATGAAATTATATATACATTTCCACGGTGTGATATGTCAATGCCTCACACCTAATAACTCCAACAAAGTGTACATCTGTCCAGATATAAAGATTTTTAATTCTGAAGGTGAATGTTTAGAGAAGGGTGTGACTTGCGACTGGCCAGACAAGTCTAACCCAGCATGCCCCTGCGCTAGGCTGAGGCATTGCAAGAACATTCATATTCAAAAGCCAGCCAAAGTAAATTTCATATTATGTCCGTCACGTAAAAAATTTCTTTTTGTATGCCGCCCAGACATTTGTGGCTATTATCACTTGACCACAAATGCTGTGTGTGACCATGGTGAGCAATGCTCTGTGGAAGACCAAGACTCAGAGACTCCAACTCATCTAGAGCTTATAAAATATGAGTTTCTAAAGATCTTTTTTTCTGATTTTATTCACATGTGTCCGTGTGAAAATAGGCGATTGTCACGGAAGTAAATTAAACTTATTTGACTAAAAATAAATTGTAAATATACAGTTTGTTTATATATAAAGAATCTTTATGGTATCGAATATTAGTATTTTCATTTCTTTGCTCTGATTAAAATACAAAGCGCGGCGTCTAGTTCCGCACGTAATGCCTTAAATCGGCTTAAACCACTTTAGAAAGGAAATCTTAAGAGGACAGAGTATTTTACACTATGTCATCAGATTCCTTCTGCTAGCCTGCTATTTGCGGGATACAGAGTGAAGCTATGTATAAATGTATGAGATTTCAATAATTCCTGTCGTTGTGATTTAATGTATTATTTTTAATATTATATTTTATTGTACTTTGCTACTTGTAATTTTATTTTAAAACAATTGAACCTTAGGTCCAATTATGTCATTTATAGTATATGTAAAGGTACATACTGTAAATGCAGTTTAAAAGGACTAGTTTGATTTTCTTAAGAAAATCAAATTATAGAGATAGAGGGAGTACTCGACTAGAAAGTCCTAAGGGCTCGTTTTTTAAGACAATAAAATATAATATATTTATTGAAGAATATTTTTCATTTTTTAATTATCTAAATTTAAGTTACTCATATGAAATTTTATCATATAAATGAAGTCAAATTTTGAATTTATTTTCTTTAACATTTACCTTTGTGAATGTATAAAGCATTTTTTATTATAATTCAACATCTTTTAAATATATTTCTGTATAACATGCAGATAACGACTGAGTATTATTTGGTTGTGACATTATTTTGAGTCTTTCTTTGAGTTTAATTTTAAAACTTATTACAGGAAATACGAATTTATAAAGCAAATGCTAAAAATGTAACTACATAACAAAGTATTAAGTCCTTCCTGAAAAATAACTAGTCAATTAAATCTCGAATTAGTTATTTAGTATAAGATGAAGGTTAGATTTCGTGTGATAATAATACGCTTATGTATTTCTATGCTGATATGTAATATTACGTTGCTCTCATTCAATATTATTTGGCTGTGAAATAACTGTTAACGTACTTGATGTTGTGTAAAACAAAATAAAGGAATAATAAACCGTAGATTTATATGGTAATTTATAAGTTGTAAAATAAGCATAATTATATAAATTTTCCTATTTTTAGACCTCAACTATTCAATCTGTGAATTTAAAATCTTTTATAAAACTGTGATTCCAATTAACACGTCCAAGAAGTTTGAATAATACTCTTTTTAAGCATTACCTCTATGAGTACTGAACTGTAATATTTTTTTTTATTCATCATTTTCGTATTGAAACTTCTTACTACTAATTCATTAGAATATTTCTAATGATATTTTTATAAAATATTTCTATAAATTTTAAGGCTTATGAAGATGACCTACCTTATCTACCTATTACCTACCCAAAAATATTTCTAAGTACATGCACATATACTTAAAAATTTGTAAATTTCTCAGTAGTGAATGTAAATCTTTGTAGTAATCTTAATCGTCATAATGATATTTAGTAAGAAAATTCGTAAAAACATCTTTGAGAGTGGTTCAAGCGCTCTCGTAATATTATTCTTTGAGACTTTGTTTAATTTAATTTATTTAATTGTATAGGAGTCGAATACTAAAACTTCGTGTATATATAAAAGTATTAAAAATTTGAAGACTGCGAAAGTTTAAAACTTTGAAATTTTTCGTCGTAAGTGGTATTCAAGAAATAAATAGTATTAGCTGTGCTCATTCTTAATATTTATATGGTATATATGTGTGGACACACGTATACTTATATAAAAATTAGATTTTTTTAATACTTAGTTATCATAATGTAAATATATTTTTAAATAACCGTAATGTGTCTAAATGTTTACGCTTACAGAAAATGATATTATGTTGCGTTATTTGGTTGTAAATATTACAAAATATTAGATTAAAAAAAAATAAAAAAGTAAAAAAAAAAACAAAAAAACAAAAAAATACAAAAAATACAATAAATAACATACGATGTACATAAATCTGTAAATACTGATATATTCTACTATTATAAACTTTTTTTTAGCTTAACTATTTAATTACGTTACTTAAGAATAAGAAAATCTATCAAAATTGATATCTGTTTTCTTGAAATGAGTACCCTCGACGGATACTCTGTTTGAGAGCCATTGATGTTCATTTAATGCCAAGAGTAGCTGAGGAGACTGACATCGACTTTCTGTTCCAATTAATATTTACTTTTCTGCAAAGTTAAATAACATTATATTAAGACGCTCTAAGTTATTTTACGATAAACAGTTAAATTTGGTTTCTACTTTTCATATAACCCAAAATATTTTTATTCTATATAATTTGCAAGTTACGGTTTTATGAGCATTTTAACTAAAATGTTCTTAAAACCATTGTGAAAATTAGGTAAAAGACTTGTATTTTCATAAAAAATCAATTTAATTGAATAAAGTTAAACTAATTTTGTTTCGCACGCTGCAAATTGTATCTATGTATTATATCGATCGAGATATTTCCCGCTGACTTCTGGTTGACGGAATTACTGTTGAGTTTGGAATGTTTAAATGTAATAAACATGGTATTTATAATTCGGGATCACTTATTTTAGTTTCCATAAATATTACTAGAGATAAGGCCAGGCTTAACACAAAACTGTAAAATTTATAAAAGTAATTTTTAATTCTTTTTTTTATTGATCAAACACGGCAAACGAGCAGAAGCCCGATCGAATACCCGATGGTAAGTGGTTACCTTCACCCATAGACATCAACAACACCAAAGGAGTTGTAGATGCGTTGCCGACCTAGTGTTCAGATGGGAACGAGAGGAAATAATGGAGTGGCCACGACAGTCTGCCATCGGAACCACCTTATCCTGGGGAAGGGATGGGTGGTAAAGGGGAATACCTGGCTTACATGCCATCGAACCGGAACACATCATAAGATGTTTGGCGGTTCGTCTTTGACATGATAGTGGTCGCAAGCCAGACGGAGGACGAACCTCCTACCACCTAACTACTGGGATACCCGCCTTTTCCGGGACGCTACCCAACGGCGAAGGGAAATTGTATTCTAACCTCGTCCACTCACAGGGGAAAATATGAATATATATGTATTACATTATAAGATAACAGTAAATTACAATACTAATCTATATAAATAATAGAATTGTAAATGTAACTCTTCCAAAGCTATAGTATGACTATACCTTGAACAATATCGAATATTGATGCTTTCAAAACTTCGTTTAAACAACTTACCATAACTAATTAACTACTTCTACTAACAGCTAATTTCATTTTAAGCTACTCGTTAAAGTTAATTAGACTTTGAAACAGTATAACAGAAAATATACGGGTGCTTTTAAAAGTTTGTGGCACGTATATGAAATTGAATGTTCATAAATTGCATGACTATATAATAAATTTCGTAATTTAAGTATAAGGTTATGCATATTTTGAACACAAAATACTTGCTTGATAAATTTTCAGATCGAAATTATAACACCTGTCGTGGCGCAGAGGCACAAGCGTGTGACTGTAAACGCGACAGGTTGTGGGTTCGATTCCCGCGCCAGGAAATGTAAAAGTTTACTATTTTCATTTCCTGGGCTTGGTAACAAGGCAAAGCGCGGCGTTGAGTTCCGCCACTTAGCACGCAATGCCTCAATTCGGCGGAAAGTAGGGAACAGAGTGTCTTAACACTAGGTTCTCAGGTTCCCTTTGCCTACACTGCTATATGCGGGATATAGAGTGAATCTAAAAAAATATATATATAACAAATTTTATCGATTATGAATAAAATTTCATTGAAAGACTATGACTGCAGATGTTCACTTATTATATTGTATAACATGAATACATATACATATAAGTGGCTTTGTCCTGAATGAGTGACTGACTGATCAATTCACAGTCTAAACCTAGTGGTTTACATGTAGAGATTTTAAATTTGGAAGTGTGTTCTTCGTAGAACGTAGGCATTCGACAAGAAAGGATTTTCTGAAATTCTATATCTAAGGGCGTGAACTGGCTTGTGAACGTCGCCGGAGCCCTGGCCTACTACTACTACTCCCTACCCTAGAGGAGCTACAGCGGGAGGGTCATAAGCAAAAGTTGCTGAGCGGTATTTTCAGGGGTATTTTCAATTGACATACTATTGAAGATCTGGAAATTCTGCTGAAATATTAGATCAGCTAAAACATGAGAAACGTCTTAAATTCTGTTGGAAGATGGAGAACGAAGTACCAGTATATCACGTTATAAGAAAGTTTAAAAAAGTAAAAATAGACCAATATTTAGTAGTACACTTATTATTCATTTTGTAATCAACATAAACTAAATATGCCAAATAAAATATTAAGTATCTCATATTTCATGATATCATCCATTAAAAGGGATACAAGGTTCTTTCTTCACGTATTAATATAATAATAAAACCAGTATATCAACATCACTTTTAAACTACCTAAACATATCTTTTATTTATCTTTATTTATTTATATAAAAATTATTAAGCGGTTTTTCTAAATTAAATATTAAAATGAAATGAAGGGAATGAAATGCGAGAATAGATTTAAACTTCATTACATATTTATCAAAACATATATAAATGGATGCAATTAGCACAGGACGCTCTATTATGGAAATCTCTCTACAAGGTATTCATTAATGGACATCCGTCTATTGAATAAATTAATTCACATTCAATACTGGTATTAATGAATAGTCTGGACTTAAATTATATTATATAATATAACTTATTATTATTATATAATATTTTTAGAAGCCAGTTGTAGCACAGAGCGACAAAAAAGAAAATATTAAGTTTTTATAATAATTAATATTTAACATTTTCATTTCCTGGCTCTGGTAACAAGGCAAAGCGCGGCGTTGAGTTCCACCACACAAGACATGCAACGCCTCAGTTTGGCGGAAAGTGGGGAACGAAAATGTTAAGAGAACGGAGTGTCTTAACAATAGATTCTCAGGTACCCTCTGCCTATACTTCCATAAAAAAAAGAAAATGAATATCAAAATTTACAATCAAAATTATCTAATGTTTTTTGTTTAACTTGGATACACTTAATAATAAAAAATGATAATGAAAGAAAAAAAGAATGAGAAAAAAAATGAGAAAAAAAATAACGCTTAATTACATTGACATATTAAAGTTTCTATATTTTAAAGAATGCTAGATAGACAAATCGGATGCTAGACCCAGTGATAGTGTCTAAATTGCAATCGCGATGCTTGTGAATTCGAACCCCATTCAAATGACCACATTTAATTATTTTCATGTCTCCACTGCGGTAAAACAAAGTTGGATGTTGGGTTACATGACTTGACATGCTATGTAGAAAATAGTGTGGTGAGTGGCAACATTTTATTTTAACACGTAGTTTCCATTTACGCAGTTTGCTAAATGCAGGACAAAACAACATACGTATATAGTGTAAAATAAATATCCAGAGTTTTAGCATTTACGATTAATGCATTTGGACGCTTTGTTCACACTAAATTAATAAATTCTAATTTGGATATAACATATAATTTAGATACAAGAATAAACGCGCAATTTTGACGGATTAATAACGTTATCAGCGGAGACTAAACATCGCACGTGTAAGGAAAGAATTCCATCTATAGGTCGTATTCTTGAAGAAGAATATGAGAGCCACCTCAAATGTTGAGGTGAGAAACATCTCTTGAATATAAAATATCACTTACTTTACAACAAGTTTTTTTTAACTTCACACTTTTCTCACGTAATAAGCTAGTCAGAAACAACGTAGTGTCAATACACTCTGTTCTCTACTACAAAAGCTTATTAAACGATGTATTATAATAAACTATATTAATTTACAGTAAATGAAGTAATTCTTATGTAAAAATTTCCAAACTTCTAATCGTTTATGTAATGTGCCATGAAGAGTTCAATTTCAACCGTTCGAAACTTACGATAAGTGGCGGGTGTGGACCACTTTTCCTCGTTCTTTCATACCCACCTGAAGGAAACAAGCTAAGCAGAAAGGACGTCCTTGGCGAAGTACAAAACCTGCTTAACTATGTTCTGATAAAAAATATATGATCATTTCATCACAAACGGCTCAGCAGTTTAGCCATGAAACATACACAGTTAAACACACAAAATAACGCAAAGTCAGAACAAGTTAATATTATTTTTAAGACATAATATAAAGATTAACATGCACATTATTGTATTTATTAAATAGAGCTTTGTAATAACGTTTTCACATATTGTAGACGGTTAGACTTTTAATAGGTGCTTTATGGCGCTCGTGCATCGCTTTTGATAATCATTGAACTATTCTTTTAATTTGTGTAAAAGATAGTTCATTAAATATTGTAATCGTTAAATGTGTCAATTTTGTTATTCGATATGCTAGCATGGATACATGCCAAATTTTTAAACAAAGTATTTTTTGCCTGTGAGGGGACGGGATTAGAATACAATTCACCTTCGCCGCTGGGTAGCGTCCCGTAAGAGACGGGTATCCCAGTAGTTGGTGATAGGAGGTTCATCCTCCGAATGGCTGGCGAACACTATCATGTCAAAAACGAACCGCCAAATATCGAATGATGTGTTCCGGTACGACGACATGCACGCCAGGTTTTTCCTATTTCCACCCATCCTCTCTCCAGAATGTGATGATTTTGATGGCAGACTGCCGCGGTCACTATATTATTTCCTTCCCCTCCCCTCTGAACACCACAACGTCGGCAACGCATTAACAATTCGTTTGGTGTTGCAAATGTCCATGGGCCAAGGAAGCCAGTTACCCTCAGATGGTCCTTCTGCTCGTTTGCCATCCTTTGTCAATAAAAAAACATGGACTTTTCTTTATAATTGTCTAGGACAAGCAATTTTACGGTACATTATCTTCATATAGCTCCAACGATTTAGGCAGCGCACGCCAAGATAGCTCCTCAAAGGGCAGGTTTTTTCCGACTATTAAATTAGTTAGTAGATAAGTATTAAATACTTATCGTTATTCTACGGATAATTATTTTTCTAAAATTGTACAATTTGTGTTATTGTGATTCACAGTACTATAAAGTTTAATTTAAAGCTCGGCAGTTTTGCATAAAAGAGTAACTAATATCCATTTATCCATCCTCACAAATTTTCACAATTATAATATTAGTAGGATATAAATAAATTTATAACATAATAATTTACTACAACATAACATAGAATTAACGCTTATTTAACACCTTTGGGTTTTATTTTATTGGATTATGCAAAGTGTATAAGCACTTAATCGTATCACAATCGGAGCACTTCATAGAACTCTCAATTCGTGAGGCCTGAGGGAGTACTATAGCTGGAGTTAGTTTATCAAAATTTATTTTACAAACACTTTGTGTTTTAATATATATATTAAATTATATACCTAAGCAAAATTATTATTAAAATATATGCCCAAATGATTATTTAATTAAAAAGAAACTTAAATCGTTCCACCGCGGCGCATTGGGATAGCGTCTGAATGTACTCGCGATTGGTTGTGGGTTCGATTTATATTGGTGGAATAATTATATTTATTTTATTTTTCATTCAAATCGCGGCGTTGAGTTCCGTTATTTACTACGCAATGTCTTCAAATAGGGCACGAAAAGCAGCGAACGGAGTGTCTTAACACTAGGTTTTCTCTGACTACTATGCGAAATAAATAATTAAAATTAAATAAAATAAATTAAAATAATAATTCACAAAAAAAAAATCTAAACTATCTAAAAATAATCTTGGAAACATTTAACTTTAAACTTACTTCTTAAAATGCTTTTTTATAAATGATAAAAATGTTATAATACGTATAGTATGTCTTAACATTAAAGGCCAGAAATAGTGCATTAAATTACTACCTAAACACATTGTATGTGCTTCATCTCATTGTACAATGTTTCACATAAAATTGCGTAATATCATAACAATATGCAGCTATTTTAAGTTCCTCAAAGCTCTTTCAATGCAATTTCGAGCGGAACAAAATTAACGGGTAAATTAACTTTAGAATTAGAAGCACAACAGGAATTTGAAGGTTTCATATATCACTAAAAATGTTATTTTATTGCTATTACTAGATACCTTATTAACATTACTGGTAACGTAAGCAATAAATAAATAAATTATGATTTTTAATTTGTACAATAATATAAACAGTCAGTTATGCAGCAATTAACACATACAAGATCTGGTAAGCAATCACCCGTCACACTTCACCTATCATCTAATCTACACACACCAAATAACCATATATAAAGTACACAAACTACAAAAATCACACTCAGAAGGAGAGGAAGGAGACAGAGATAGGGGGAATCTATATATCCTTTTTCCTGAAGGCTTTAGGATATATAGATACGAGTATACCGACGTAAAGTCGAGTTTCGGCAAACCGTAAACAGTCATATTATTTTTTGTAAAATGAACTTAAGAAAATATCTATACTTTTAATATTGTATAAATTTTCGTTACATATAATATGTATTCGTATTTAATTATGTTTTGATAATTCACCATTACTATGGATAACGTGATTAAGGCTTTTGAAAAGCCCTCAAGTACTCTTTCGAGGCAATTCGCCCACACGTTGGATGACGTCAATGAAATGCAGCTCATTTTGATGTACAAAACTATGAAAGTATGAATTATGATTTTATCATGTCTGTGTAATAATTCAACTTCACGCTTTATCGCATATAGCATGGTAGGTAGAGAGAACACAGTGTCAAGTCATTTCATTGGCGTTAAAAGGGGACAGGGTTAGAATACAATTATCCTCCGCCGCTGGGTAGCGTTCCGTAAGAGGCGGGTATCCCAGTAGTTTGGTGGTAGGAGGTTCGTCCTAAAGACTACTCCTAGGTACTATAGTATAGTTTCATCCGTCACATATTCAATATGAAATTAATCAAATAAAAAGATCTTATTAAAATGCGCTCCACGTTTTATCCCTCATAGCAGAGTAGTTAGAGTGACCTTAGTGTCAACGTAACATTGCGTGTCAAGTAATAATATAAAATGAAAATATTTGAGAATGACCTTTTAGCTCAAAGTTATGCCTAATATTTTTATTGTAGCATGCATATTTTCTACACGTAATGAAATTTCTTAGAGCATCTTGCAGTAAAATTCTATAGATTAAAATCTTGGAATGGGTGAAGAGTCTGCACGTATACGATTAAATATTTGAAATATTAAAATTTTATTAATTGAGTTGAGCGAAGAAAAGACCTTTAAAGGTCATGTTAACCACTTTTAGAAATGCTAGTTCTTATTAACTAAACAAACTTGAGCTGTAAAGTTTTAATTTTTTGAAGAATTTTTGGACACAGCGTAATAATTGAGTCGGTGAGTGTAGAAACATCGTAAACGGCCGGATTTTAAAATTTTGTAGAAGGGAGAAAAAAGTGTATAACTTTCCTTTCTAAGCTAGTTTAAATCGATTACAATTTTTAGCATTTTGTGTGACTTACGTTGTTTCTGCACTCACCGATTCAATTGTCCTGAAGTGAAAATTATTTGCGATAATTGCAATTGTAGGTTTTTAATAAAAAAATCGACTGGTATCCTATAAAATAGGAATATAAATATTTTTTCTTTCTAAATTATACATTTTATTTTTCTAGGATAAAAAATCTATCAAATCGTCAATTTCACAATTTCTCAGTTCATTGTCTTAATGACATTGAATGTTTCTCTCCTGTATCCATTTATAAACACATATACTGCGCACAATGAAAATAACTATTATTTAAAATTTATAATCTTTCACATAAAGATGCATTGATAGAAATTATAAGGTTGCTCAAAGATAAATGGCATCATAGCGCAGTAGGAAAACGTCTGACTTTTAACTTGATTAGTTATGGGTTCGATTCCCACTTGGATAAATTATTATATTTAAAATTATTTTCATTATCCCGCACTGGTATGACAAAACACGGCATAGAGTTCCATCACTTAACACATAATGTCTCGAAATCGGGCGGCATGCGGCGAACGAAGTATCTTGGCACTAGGTTCTCTATGACTCCCTGTATACGCATTAAGTGTGAACCAAAAAAAATATACAAAATAATCCATATTTTTATATTTATATAGCAAAACACTGCGTCGCTCTTATAAATCTTAAATAGTCTTATTAAGCTTTTGATGGGAAAATTAATATAGTCTTTTATTATCGTCGTCGTTAAGTTGTCATTTTAATATTTGTGATCTCTGTAAAATAATTATAGAAAGGACAAAAGAAATAAAGTAGGAAATTTGATAATTAAAATTTTAACAAAAGGAAACTGATTTTAAGTAAATAGTAAAATTATTACGAATAACTGAAACACTACTTGTCTGATTTTTTACTAAATCATTTAACATCAGGAGCACTAACTATCATATAAATAAATTTTGACCAATATTAGTCTACCTAATATAAATTTTATGTGGTAACACACATAAAAAAACAGTCGAATTAAGAAACTCCTCCTTTTTTGAAGTTGTTTAAAAATATAAGATTCTGCTACGCCTGTCGTGGCGTAGAGACACAAACGTACGACTGTAAACGCGACAAGTTGTGGACTCGATTCCCACTCCAGAAAGTGGACTTTTTCATTACTGGGTTTGGTTTGGTTGAGTTGCGCCACTCAGCACGCAATGCCTCAATTCGGCAGAAAGTGGGTAACGGAGTGTCTTAACACTAGGTTCTCTCTGCCTACCCTGCTACATGCGGGATACAGTGTGAAGCTATGTATGTATTTACATGGGCATCAGCCACTCTACAATGTTAAAAACATTGAAATTGTGTTGTATAAAGTAAAGATCATTTTCTAGAAGCCTACAAGTAATATAATAATGGAACATGTACTTACGTTGTTTATCAGTTTGAGGAAATATTCCAAGCATTTTATATTGAAAACTGAACAAGATGGTTTTACCTTGTTGTTGTTAGGATAATCTTTATTCTGAGAATTGTTTTGTCTACAACAGGATTACTCAAACTAGATTTATGTTTGTGATTATATTTGCTGGAAATGATCTTCTATTAGGGGATTTCTGTAATACTAACTCTGGTAAGTAGATAAACTTAATTATATATATAGAAAAGAGTACTTCTTGAATAAAACTTCCTTAATCGAGGCGAGTCGTGCCTTTTTTGACAAGGCAACAAACTATTGGAGCGCGTCACTTAGCAACAGCAACCGATACCTCCACGTGAGGAGTTTTATTAGTATAGACTTCCCATTGACGCGTTAAAACGCGTTGTCTATCTATGACTGCGTTGTCTATTAATGACATATACATTGGTATATGTCATTTTATATAAGCATGAATGTCAAACTATGGTAGTGTGTGTCACATTTACGTTATTAATTTCATGTACTTTTTATGCATTTATTTAAAAAGATATTATCATTCTGCACTCCTTCGTTATGTAAACTATAAGTGTGCCAAGTTTCATGATCCTCCATCCTCCAATCCATCCAAATTTTTTGCTTCACTTATTATATATAGATTCCTGTGTTCTCTGTTTTTCACTGGAAATCAAGACAATGGGCGTTGAGATGGCGAAACTTACCACCGCCCTTTTACTTGTCAGAGCAGAGAGGTAAGATAATTTAAATATAATCAGCGTTCCCCGAGTGGAAATCGAACCCACAACCAATTGCGTTTACAGTTAGATCCTGTTCCATTGTACAATAAGGACCTTAATTTAAATTCGTACTCATATTTAATTTCGTAGCATTTTTTAAAACATACTCTTTTTAGCATATTCCTATAAATCCTTTAAGAGTGGCACAATTTTTCTTTGACTACCATTATTTTGAAAGTATTATGAGAGATGGTGATTATAGCAACAGTATCAATGATCGTATTGTTGGAAAAACTTGAAAACTGCAATACATTCTTTCGAGGCTCTTGGATACGGAACAATACATAATGAGGAAATTTTGTTTACGAAGAGCTACAATTAAAAGGAAAAAAATATATCTATAGCTATTAATATTTATTTAAAAATTATTACTTTCAATTAACATATAACGTTATATTTTAGTGTTATTTGTATTTCTTTTTTGTTTATTAAAGATTTTTACGTTTTATTGTTTTATATACATATATATAAAAATACAATCGAATTGAGAACCACATAACTTTTTATTTTGTGAACCAATATAGATGATTTTTTTTATATAATAGCTAGTACCTCTGATGTGGTCCCATTTTATATCTGGACACTAGTTTTCGAATTATTCCTAATAATTTTACTTTTTAGTATATTTTTTAAGAAGTCGGATTTCTTTTTTTTGTTAAAATCTTAATTATAATTATTGAAGTCGGTTAAATGTTTTTTTTTTTTAACTTCACGCTGTATCCCGCATATAAGAGGGTAGGCAAAGGGAACCAGAGAACCTAGTGTTAATACACTCCATTCTCTTTCAACAATTCCGTTCCCCACTTTCCGCTTAATTGAGGCAATGCGTGTTGAGTGGCGGAACTCAATGCCGCGCTTTGCCTTGTTACCAAACCCAAGAAATGAAAATACTAAATTTTACATTTCCTGGAGTGGGAATCGAACCCACAACCTTTCGCGTTCACAGTCGCACGTTTGTGCCTCTGTGCACAACAGGTGTTACTTGTTGATAGCATATTTTACGACTTTTGCTAATCTGGCAAGAAATAGCACATTTATTCTGTACCCAACACATATTTTTCAATATAAAAAACATTAAAAATATCTAAAGATCAAATATATAGGCATTCAGGTGTAAATTACCAATATTTATTAACACACAACAACACACAACAACAATCCTTTTTTAATCACTTTAACATGCTGTCATCGTTAAAGTCGCTGTTAACTGACGATCAAAGGGTATAGTAATAAGTAATACATTGCTTTTAATTTATTTTATGTAGAACGAATATAAAAGAAATTTTCGTTATAAAAACTGAAATTGCAGAATCATATTTAAATATAAATTTATTTAATATAAATAAATAAGTTTTGTTAGCTAGCAGATAAATCTTTTTGAAAAGTACTTGTGTCGTAAAATATGGTGTTGTGAGAGGACCGCCTATAGCGCGAGACTTACAGGAGCCAAAAAACAAATATATTAGAAATATTAATCAAAATTGTCTTAGAAAAACATAATACCTTGGTTACGTAATTTCATATATGATACATATATATGTAATCAAAATATAAAGGAATAAAAATAATATCACTAACTTTATTTTCAATATATTCCTGTTACTGATGAATAACTATTTGTCACTATGTCCTACCTTTATATCTTATATTTTGCAACAAGGTTATCAGTTGCCCCATTTCTACATTGAAATGTTCCTTCATTAATGTAATAAATACAGATATATTACTAATTTCAAATGAACACTATCGTTTACATGTCATTTTCAATGTCCCTTGGTTCCGGACTAGTGTCAAGCTCAAGGAATTAAATCCTTGTTAAGCTAAAAACAATATTAAAGGTCGCATGTGTCTGTTACCAAGTGGAAAGTCGTTACGTGGTTTTTTAGTCTTTCCGATATTTTCTTCTTTTTGACCAGTGCTGTAACATAATAAGATTGGCGACCTACTAAGAAATTTGGACATAACCGCTGCACTTCACCGCCTAGCGTTTAGCTCTAACGCCCGACAGTTTGGTGCGGCCGGAGCACAAGTGTTTACTTTTTCTTAAATTCTGCACTGTCCTTGTTTGATTGTGCTTATACATTCTTTACACACTAGTGTAGGCCATTCTGGGTACCAAACAAGGCGGGCTGCCCTATATAAGTGTACTTAGGTACCTATAGTTAGACGTAGGCGTGTAAATGGAACGATTAATCCACTTGTAGAGTCGTTTTATAAATATATCTTGTTATGTTACACCATTGGTCAAAATTTAAAACGTTTTTTAACGTGTTTCTAATTACTTTAAACGTAACTATAGCATATTTGCTGTACTGCTATCCATTTGGTTACAGACCAATAGACATGGCGAAATTTAGATAGTTTCATCGATTATACCGGGTCCGGAATCAAGCAGATTTATTTATGATTTCAAATTAAGCCTTTTTCAAAAAAATATATTTCATTTGAAAAAATCTACATATATATCTCGGATTTCTATTAAACAATAGAAATCCGAAGGTTATATTAATTAGTAATATATTTCGTATATTAAAACACGCTAAATACTCACAATTAGGAACGTAATAGTGACAAATCGTTCTATAGTACAATTTCTTTTAATTTTGAATAATTCCTGAAAATCAGGCAGCTGAAATTAATGTAACCAGTGGTTAGTGTTTCTCGCTATAAAGTCACAGAATAAGAATAATATAAATAATATTCTCTCAAAACACCATATTTTCAAATATATTATTAATTTAGATATTCATTTAATGTTCCCATAGTGAAAAGTATTATACATAGATAGGTAGTATCTAAGCTTTGATAATGGAGACAGATGACGATCTTAAGAAGATAATAAATAAGCAAGATAGCATTTTATTTTGAAGTAATAAACACTTTTTTTTGAACACAACTAATAGTTCCAATAAAATATTAATAAAAATTAGTGTTCATAGAATTCAAAGTATATAATTACATAATCTTAACATCATGAAAATATATAATGCCTGTCGTGGCGCACAGACACAAGCGCGCGACTGTAAACGCGACAGGTTGTGGGTTCGATTCCCACTCCAGGAAATGTAAAATTTAGTATTTTCATTTCTTGGGTTTGGTAACAAGGCAAAGCGCGGCGTTGAGTTCCGCCGCTCAACACGCAATGCCTCATTTCGGCGGAAAGTGGGGAACGGAATTGTTGAAAGAAAATGGAGTGCTCAACACTAGGTCCTCTGGTTCCCTCTGCCTACCCTGCTATATGCGGGTTACAGCGTGAAGTTAAAAAAAAAAAAAGACAATATAGTTATAGCCCCTGTCGTGGTGCAGAGGCACAAGCGTGCGACTGTCAACGCGACAGGTTGTGGGTTCGATTCCCACTCAGCACGCAATATCTCAATTCGGTGGAAAACGGTGTGTCTTAACTAGGTTCTCAACTTCCCTGTGCCTAACCTGCTATATGCGGGATACAGCGTTAAATTAAAAAAAACAATATAGTTATTACGTAGGATAAATAAAAATTACAGATTTTTTAAAGATTTTAGTAGTTTGCATATTTAACCGACTTCAAAAAAAGGTTCTCAATTCAGCTGTACTCGTATTTTTTTACTGGGTGCACTAATTTTTATGACGTTTTTTGTGATAGCTGTGTACTTCTGATATGGTTCCATTTAATTTTTTTCTTAGATCTGACGTCGACGACGTTTTTGAGTTTTTCGTAAAAAAAATATTTTTAGTGCATTAAATGAATTAAAGTCGGTTTTTTTTTTGTTAAAATCTTACTTTTAGTTTTTTTCAATTTAGACATACGTGTCTAGGTTCCATTCGGGTGTAACATACATACACAGACGTAACATCCCATTCTCAGTGTCATTCGCCATCTCCTGTAACTTTGTTGTAGAAAGTAGAAAGCCTAAGTTTTCAGTGACCAAGAGGACTTAACATAGAATACAATAGTGTAACTTGACAAACGCATATGGCAAAAGAATTTCTTATAAAATCAATTCTATGTGCATCATTTATTATAAAGGAGCTACGAAGATACTATACGAAGAGCTATTCAAATTACTTAGTAAATTATGTAAACGCCTGTTGTGGCGCAGAAGCAGAAGCGTGTGACTGTAAACGCGATAGGTTGTGGGTTCGATTCCCACTCCAGGATATTGTTAATATTTTCATTTCTTGGGTTTGGTAACAACGCAAAGCGCGGCGTTGAGTTCCGCCGCTCAGCACGCAATGCCTCAATTCGGCGGAAAGTGGGGAACGGAATTGTTGTAAGAGGACGGAGTGTCTTAACACTAGGTTCTCAGGTTTTCTCTGCCTACCCTGTTATATGCGGGATACGGCGTGAAGTTAAATTATGTTGTCCCTTGCGTTTACCGTGGAACTCTATTTAATAAAGAAATAATACTACCAGTTTATTTAGTAAAGAACATGTTACAAATTCATCCAGTAAAAACAAAAATTAATATGTTTACTATCGAATGTTGTTGTTAGTTAACTAGAACTGTATCAATTTATGCGAAAGTGGTCGGATAGTTCCCATGCATGGTAAATTGGTTTACAATCGATTTCATAACTTTTTACGATTTTGCAAAACATGTGGATTTTGTGCAACATATGTTTTTGGTTGAATACTCTTCCGTTCCTTATTGAGTAACTGAGAGATCCAGCACAGCCAAAACTACTAACTGTAGAAAGTTAGCATTTAGCATGTAGACTCTTTAGAGAGAATACCTCCCTAGAGGATGCTAATGCTGGATTATCAAAATAAGGAAACGAATATATTATTAAATCAATAATTTTAGAAAATATTTAATCGAGGCGATGAAGACACCTTATATCAGATGCTGAGATATAAGCAATCGTAAAAAAAGACAACTGAATTTAATAAGTATTTGGATAGGTAGTTATCATCAATGTCTGAAGAAACAGGAAGGGAAAATCGAACTAAATATGAAAATAATGAAATTGCAGTAAAGATAAAATTACAAGAAAAGAGAAAAGAAAGTATAATCTATGTTACTAACTTATGAGCCTCAACATAATCTATATAAAATACGCGGACTGTGGAGCATGAAACTTGGCACCCTTAGAGTTTATATAACGAAGGAATGCAGAATGATAATATCTTTTTAAATTAATGCATAAAAAGTACATGAAATTAATAAAATAAATGTTACACACACTACCATGGTTTGACATCCATGCTTATATAAAGTGACATATACGTCACTACGCAAAGCGTTATTAACGAATTTACGGGGACACTAGTATGGTTAAAACTGAATTATAATCCGAAGATGTTTTTCGTTATTTTTTTAACTTCACGCTATATTCCGCACGACACTTCTTAAGATCAGCAGAATTGTTTACGTTGTATGTAACCTGATAAAAATGATTTTTAAAGATTTATTCCACAATTCGATGTATTTCTTTTTATTCTATTCTATTTTATTCTATTTAAAAAAAATGCTATTTGCTATTTATAAATATTTCCTTTAAGAAGTTACGTATGATACACGAATAAGTGTTTAATTAAAGCAAAGTTTACATAATTACGTGTACGAGGAAACTAGCTTAAGCAGTATTTTCTTCGTAGAACAATATTAACTTCACCTTCACCCAGGTAATAAATAGTGCTTAGAGTAATTATGTTAGAAAACTTTAAGTAGACAAGAGCAATAGCGTTGAATCGAATTGAAAACATATGTAAATATATTAAATTTTTATATTGTTTTTTGTTATATATTATGCTTTTGTTTTATAAATCAAACGCCTATCGTGGTGCAAAGGCACAAGCCTCCGACTGTAAACGCGACATGTTGTGGGTTCGATTCCCACTCCAGGAAATGGAATTTTTCATTTCCTGGGTTTGGTAACAAGGCAAAGCGCGGCGTTGAGTTCCACCACTCAGCACGCAATGCCTCAATTCGCCGGAAAGTGGGGAAAGGAGTGTCTTAACACTAGGTTCTCTCTACCTACCCTGCTATATGCGGGATATAGCGTGAAGATATGTTTTTTAAATCAATGAATAGACTGAATGATAATTATTAAAAAGTTTGAGGCGACAACAAAAAAAAATGGATTAATGTTTAATATTTATATTCTTCGTGATGTAGCGTTTCCCTGTAACCAATTGTTGTGAGTTCAATTCTCACTCGAGGCAATGATTTTTTTTTGTTACCTCCGCCATTCAGGTGGAATACTCAGCTACGCGGGGAAAAGACGTGAAGTTGTTATTTTTTACCTTCAACTATACATATATTACGCCCAGGTAATAAATAGTGCTTAAAGTAATTATGTTAGAAAACTTTAAGTAGACAAGAGCAATAGCGTTGAATCGAATTGAAAACGTACGTAAATATATTCAATATTTATATTGTTTTTTCTTCATTTTTTTGTTATATTATGCTTTTGTTTTATGAATCAAACGCCTATCGTGGCGCAGAGGCACAAGCGTGCGACTATAAACGCGACATGTTGTGGGTTCGATTCCCACTCCAGGAAACGGAATTTTTCATTTCCTGGGTTTGGTAACAAGGCAAAGCGCGGCGTTCAGTTCCACCACTCAGCACGCAATGCCTCAATTCGCCGGAAAGTGGGGAAAGGAGTGTCTTAACACTAGGTTCTCTCTACCTACCCTGCTATATGCGGGGTACAGCGTGAAGATATGTTTTTTAAATCAAAGGAATAGACTGAATGATAACTATTAAAAAGTTTGAGGTGACTTAAAAAAAAATGTATAAATGTTTAATATTTATATTCTTCATGCTGTAGCGTTTCCCTGTAAACGATTGTTGTGAGTTCAATTCTCACTCGAGGCAACTATTATTTTATTCTTACCTCCGCCTTTCATATGAAATACTCAGCTACGCGGGAAAAAGACGTGAAGTTGTTATTTTTTACCTTTAATTATATGTTATCTTGAATAACATTATTTAAGATTAAAATTTAGACGAAATATTATTTGATAGAGGCCATCGTGGCAAAAGGATAGCGTCTGACAGTAGCCGCGTTTGATTGTGGGTTCGATTCCCATTTGGGGGTATGATTATATCGCCTGTCGTGGCGCAGAGGCATAAGCGTGCGACTGTAAATGCGACAAGTTATGGGTTCGATTCCCACTCGAGGAAATGCAAAATTTAGTATTTTCATTTCTTGGGTTTGGTAACAAGGCAAAGCGCGGCGTTGAGTTCCACCACTCAACACGCAATGCCTCAGTTCGGCGGAAAGTGGGGAACGGTATTGTTGAAAGAGAATGGAGTGTCTTAACACTAGGTTCTCTGATTCCCTCTTCCTACCCTGCTATATGCAGGATACAGCGTGAAGTTAAAAAAAAAAAGTATCCAAATTAAGGTTACCCTAAATTGTCTCTGACTACCCTTCCCAAGAAAAAAGAAATAAAGCGTGAAGCTACTTTTTCTTTATTTTTTGTTACACGCCTGGTTAACATTGGCTACTTTAAACTGTCTTCATTTTAATACACCTTACAATTTAACTCTTTAAAAAGTAATACAACTTTGTAACTACTAGATAGAAACAGGAAAATAATATTGCAGGCGACTGGACCTTGCAGAGTGAAGTTAGTTCATTTGTTGTAAAATGACTTTTGTCCATTTTCTATCTTAAATATTAGAAATTTTAATTTTATATTGTGATAATTTGTCACGTCCCAATTCTTTTGTAAATGCTTAAATACTTGTTTATAGTAAAAGAATTGAAATTAACTAAAGTCTTGTCAACTGATTCCAAAAAAAAGAGGGAATTTCGACAGATTTTTATTATGTATGTTACCGCATAGCTTTTCACTCATTGAACCAATCTCGATGATTCTTTTTTAGCCAACTGTCAGAGGAGTTATGTTTTTCGCGCATATCATGTATGTTTGTAATATTATTTATTACCTCATATCTTCCAAACCCCTGGACCGAATTATATAATTACGATGACGTTAAATAGGTATTGATACTCCAAGTGTTCTTAGATAAGTGACGTCACTTTTAATTTCGTATGGTACCGTGTGAGGTATCAAGTGAAATCTGACTTGATTTGTATTTGCTTCCTTAAGGAATTCTTCAAATTAATTTGAAGAATTGGTTCAGTCGGGTGTTTTTGTTCTTTATAATTATGTATGTTTTTGTACATGCTTAAAAACTTGTACATAGTAAAAGAATTGAAATGAACTAAAATCTTGTCAACAGGTTTCAAAAAAAGGAGGAAGGTTTCAATTCGACAGATTTTTTTTATTTGCTTTTTACTGAGTGAGCCAATTTTGATGATTCTTTTTTATATAATAGCTAGTGCTTCTGATGTGGTCCCATTTAAAATTTGTTAAGATATGTCAATTTTGGGTTATTCGTAATAACTCCACGTATACTTTATAGTGCACTTTATTTCAAGCCGGTGTTTCCTTGTTAAAATTTTAATTACAAACAAAATATTTGCCACTTATAACTAACTACTACGTTTTTTTTGCTGAAAAAGTATATTTATTACATTTTCACTTTACGTATTTAGTTAAGTTCTGATTGAGGTTAGAGAGAAGAGTAGGCCAAACAGTTAGATGGATCAAGACAAACATTAAATAATAGGCTATACTAACATTTGCCGCGCGTGAGATACTTTCGTTTACTTAGATTAGGATAAAGTTGACCGGTTAATTATTATACAACGTTAAAACAATACGTTTTTAAAGGAATTTAGTATTCTAAGATCTACACGATTAATCCGGTTAAAATAGTTTCATTTAATTTGTGTAAAAATTGCGAAAATCAAAGATCTCATTACATTTTTTTTGACTTTGTGCAGTTTACAAATTAATTAAATATTTTTTTGTCATCCCCCATATTTATAAGAGCAACACAAGCGTATTGAAGTGAGTGACGCGTTTGCGGTGTATTGCTATATAAATTTAGAAGTAACGGAGGTTCTTTATTTATTACTATACTATTTGGAACCCGCAACTATGTGTGAACTCAAACTATGTGATCGTTATTGTAAACCACCCACCGCTCATAGCAAATCGGGCCAAAATAATACAACCATTATCACTTGAAGGTACTCAATGTATGTCATAGAAGCTTGTTTGGTTAAGAAGAAACAACATTTCTAAAAGAAAGGAACATAAATATATTCAGTTCACTTAAACAAAACAATAAAAATTGCAATTTCCTCTTTCCACCCATTTTACAGAAGTTACATTACAAAATTTAGGGTCGCATTTTATTTAACCAGATTTGACTGATAAGTTATTATTGGGAATCGAACCCACGACTTGCCTTTACTTGCTTTGTAATATTATGAGGGCAAATTATTATATAACAGTTTTATAGAATTATAGTTCTCGTTTAATTAGACAGATAGAAGCGCGGACTTCCCTTATATATTAGTGTTATCTACGGGGGCCTGATTAGTATCCAGGCAAGGATTAATTGTTAAACCTATTAACAATCAAGAGATACCATTACCTTCGTTAGCCGAATCATAGGATCGAATTTCTTTAATTATAAAAATATATATTACACACGAAAACCTTGTTACCAGGTCTTTAATTATAGATCTAATGTGTTTTTTTAATAATGCCATAAATTCATTAACTAAAAACTTTGAATTAATTATCAAAATTCTTAAAGAGCCCGACAAAAGAGTATTCAAATCTGCGACCTACTTTTAAGTGAGTGAAACAAAGAAAAAGCTTTTGTTTTATTTATGATAAAAGTGTGTCCTTATTATTGAAATGTTAACAAAAAGTTAATGCTACGCGAACAACTAACGTTAGTTAGTAAATTACAGCGTAGACATAGTAGTCGTTTAATATCGAACCATTAGTGAAAACTATTGAAATTGATCTTATTCAAATGCTTTTCCATAAACACTGAACGTGTCGAGAAAGTTTAAGTATCAGTACCACGTTAACCTACTTCTTTTATAGCTTAATAAAAATGAAAATGCGTTAAATACAAATTCGTCATTTATAAAAGGTGTCTTATTGAGCTCAGAATATTTCAAAAAGCATTGTAGCAAAAATCTAATTCAATACTTCAAAGTGTTAGATATAAATTGATTTGTAACTATTAGTTTTGTGCTGGATTAAAATTTGTGCTATATAAGAATTACCAGATTTCCCAATGTGCAATAATTATAAAAAAAACAAACCTTTTCGTCAAAAATATGTCACATAAACCAATGTCACCTAAAGTACCCAACATAATAATTAGGTCGTCTCGTCAATATGGGCATGGTTATATGAAGGTTTGAAAAATAATCAAAACATAAATATAAAGACTTTTTTAATATTTCGAAGGCAGCACTAGTAGAATATATTAAAATTTAGTTATGGCGAGAAAAAAGCGCAGACAGTGAATATGAACGTTGATGTCTTTAAAATATAAAAAAAAACCCTTAAAAATAAAGTAAATGTAAATAAACCTACACTTGGGTCGTAATTCGTATTCGTTCAGCCACTGCTCCAAACTCCTTTTTCTACAGGCGCCCGGCAACCGCACGGTGCTCATGCATGGATTGCTAAGGAATTTCTTGTCATAAATGATTTTTTGTGAAATGGATAAGTGTTTTTTGGCGGGTAAGTGCCTGCAAAAATTGCTGAACGAGTCGAGATGAAGCTTTATTATAACGTATTGGAAGTACATAACAAATTTAACAACAACATAGTAATGTTTAACTTTGAAGTATAAACATATAAGTAGAAATGTGTATTTCTGAGTTTTTATTTTGCATACACATAATTACCTTGCTATATTCGAAGTTTCAACCTTCTAGGTCAACGGGTCAGGTTTTAGTCAGTCAGTGAATAAAATATCGATTTTTAAACGTTAATATCAAAATAATCATTTACCTTTTATCATATAAATTGAAAATCTATATTCAATATTATGGCAAATATAAGGAGATAAACTATTTTTTATGTATTTGTTAAGAACATACATACATATATAGCTTCACGCTGTATCCCGCATATAGCAGGGTAGCCAGAGGGAACCTAATGTTAAAACACTCCATTTCCGGAAGATATTCCCGTTATATGTCAAATGGTGTAACATTACATCATTACACTTGGCTGCCGTGTCACAAGTTGAATTAGACTGGACACAGAAGCGTCTAGATATCTGTCTATTAGAGAAGCCTAAAATGAGATATGTTAGGAACGTTCCTTGAATAACAATAGGTTTCATTTTTACAAGCATTACTTGTAGATTTATTCATATCGATGAATATACTGACAGTGAGTGATGACTGCAACATGACGTGACTATGATAACGGCATATGTACAAACCGTGACTGTGAGTTAAATTTGACTTTATTGGAGGTGATCCTTTAATTATACAATTTTATAAATGACATTCAGAAATAATATACCTAGTTATTTTTGTTAAATAATCATAAATTATATGATAGCTTTGATAGTTATTTATAGTTCTTGTTTTTTTTAGTATCATAATAAGTATAATTGCTTTAATTTGTTTCCTTTTGAATTTTAAATTAATGCAGTAGCATTGTTTTAAGCAAGAAAAAATGAACATAAAATTGTTTTGTATACTAACTATATACGAATTAGCTTCTCGTCATTGACTTCAAACATAGTCCACTACATATAAACATATGCGCTGTATGATCAAAATCGCCTATTGCTTATTCTATTCTTTCTCTATAAGTATATGTAGGTCGTTAATCTACTTGCTTCCATATAAATATTATTAAGCGATTTCAAAATAGGAGGAGCTTAATCAATAGTCAATTCGACTGTATGTTGCGTGTTTGCATGCTTTTGCATAACTTTAAGTAAGTTTATTATTTTTAAGTAAGTTTATTATATTAAGAAAATATTAATATCATTTGTACGCCAACCTATCTATATCTCTGCACATTATTTTCTTTTCCATGGTAGGGGTTGCCTGGAAGAGATCACCTGTGGTGATAAGGCCGCCTTTACACCAAAATTTTACTTACTTCTTTTGTTTTTCTTTTTGTTTTTGTTATAATTGTTGTTGGTGTAATAAAGAATAAAATAAATAAAAAAAAAAAAAAACTTTTTACTGGGTGAACTAAATTTAATGATGTGTGTTTATATGATAGCTAGTGCTTCAGATGTGGTCCCCAAGATGTGACGAGTAGTTTTTGAGCTATTCGTAATAATAGTGCACTTTAGTACATATTATGTATAAGACCTTTATTATATTATATTCAAAATTTTTATGCAAAGTCATCAGTAAACATTAAAGTCGATTAAGTTTCAATGAAGTGATACGACTTACGTAGTATCCGATTTTAATTTGCTTAATATATAGGTACATGTTATTACACGCTATTCAGTATAAGAACACCAAAATGTTGCGACAATAGAAGAATAACAATGCAACGGAATAATCCAATTGTAATATATTTGAAGATTAACAAGTACAGTTGAAAATGCATTGTAAGTTTTTGTACCAACTAGTGAGATTGAGATATGATAATAGTATGCAAATTCAACCATAATGTGGTAGTCTGGGTTGTTTATTATCCAAACAATATATTCAGAATCTATTGTTTCTCAAACAATTAACTGATATTTGTTTTATGTTTCGATTGAAATGATCTAATTATTAAACTTCATTGTTAAACAAAAGCTGAATGTATTTTTTACAATATAGTGACTAAATTGGAACACATTGGTACACATAATTAGTTAACAAAACAGATTGTTAATTATTACTCTTGTATTAAAAAAGCAAATTCAAAATCTTCAATAACAATCCAATTACTTTTTGCTTTAAGTTTTTTTTTAAATTTGTCAAAAAACAGTTGAATAATTATCATTTTGATCTTTTTTAGATATTCCTTATGGAACAATAAGATATACCTATCAATTACTTACAATATTTTCCTATGATACTTTCATGATGAAATTCTCTAAAATGTTTCTTATAATTTAATGTAACTTCATCTACCCCATTAATATTAGCTAAGATACTTTTTAATTCCATTTAAAACAGATTCAATGTATTATTAACATTTTAGTATTTCTTGATCAAATAACTTGTACATATTATATTTTTAATCTTACTTTAAATGAATAACCTTCATTTACAACCTGATCATTAATTATTCGATAGTTTTGAAGTAATTAAAAACATATATTTTAATTTCAAGCATATTAATTCCCCAATGGCTATTAGCTTAATCATTAAGATATACACAAAACGGTATAACTACTCTAAGAACCAGTCAAATGTAAAATGCGCATTTTACGCCACTGGGGATTATTTTACTACTTTCAATAATCCTCTTTATAAAATATTAAATTTATCATAAAATATTATATTTTTGCATTGCAAATGAAACATTGAAAATGTATGCCACATTTTCAATATTTCATTTTATACTTTAACTAGCCGCTACACGCAACTTTACTACTCCCATCTTTTGGTTATATATATATTTACGAATATTTTTGTTCAGGTGCGTATTTCCTTGTTTCTCAAACTTCCACGACAGATGTTCTAGACGATTGTGTTTTTTTTCTGACACAGCAGATAGGCAAAGGAACCTAGAAACTTAATTATCTGCTTTACATAAAAATTCGAGACATTGTATGTAAATTAAGTAACAAAACTCAACACCGCATTTTGTCTCAATGAGTATTTCCCCGAGTGAGGACCGAATCCACCATCGCCACATCACCACAACGCACTTACAGACACTGTTCCATTGCGTCACGACGGCCCTAACTTTCGCTGATTTCAATTTGTTATTCCATAAAAGTCCACTTCATTGAACAACTATGCCAATGGTGCATTTACTCATTTATTATTATTTATATTTATTTATTATTATTAATTTATCTGATCTATTATGCTCCTACACCAACATTTCCAGATCTTTAATTTTATTATAATTCAATTGAAAAAGCACATCACGCCAAGCATCTTTTGCTGAGGTGGGTTTTCCTTATATTTTATAGCTTAGCTGATTTACTATGCTCAGCTATGCTAGCCTAGTATATACAACAAAAAAATAACGGATTCCACTCCCGGATTGCCGGCAGAAATGAAAACTTGGATATTAATGTTGTGCATTTTGATATTTTAGAATGTTTAAGGAATCACTTTGCATCACTAGCTTTAATTATCTGTATACAAGTACTATACAGATAATTAAAGCTATCTATGTGGTATAATACAATATTCATTTATTGTGCTATCTTATATAAACACAACAATTTCGTCTTACGAATTTTCGATCAGGTGACGCGTCCTCACGCGAGTTTATCATTTGTACCTATTACATCGCGAAGTGCCGCTAAAGAAGTTTTCACTTAAAAAAATCATTCAAATCCGTCAAATCACACATAGATACGCATTTTAAATTAAAAATCATATATTCATATTCTCTTACTGTTTTGTCATCTTCTTTCATTGCTTTTTTTTTTATAAATTCATGTAATATAAAATATTCACACTTTCATTCTTTGATATCGAACATTATCCATAAATCTTTTCTAGCTTGACCTGAATAAATTGGTAATTATGTTTAGCGTCAGCCACGTCTATTGGCCAAGCGAGATGTATATGCGACAATGTTAATTATTTACTACACGTTAGTACAAGTGTATTCTGTATCGCATCATAAATGTATAGGGTATACGATGCGACATCCAAAAATATATTAAGGTAGACTATAGTACAAGCACTTCGAATACTACTTGTTGAAGAGATTGAGGGTTCTTATACTTTCTGAGTGAACGTAACGATAGCTTGAAAAAAATCGTCTTAACGCCATCTGTTTTGTAGAAGTGTAAACATTTTGTTTAATGCTTTCCTCTGTAATATATAATATTTTAAATAAATACTACACTTTTGAGAGTATAAATGTATTGAAGTTTTGTAGTAAAAAACGTACTATAATGAAGTTGCTTTTATATTTTTATTTTGGTTAGTAATTTGCTTTAAGCACTAAAAGTTCACAGTGAATATTTATTTTAATTAATACTAAGTTATGTAATGAAGCCTACAATTATTATTTCTAATATGATACTTATTAATATAATAATAATCAAGTGGTGTTTAAAATCTTATAAGAAATTATTTTAAGATAATAAATTAGCCTGTCACCTGGAGAATTGTCTATCGTGGCGCAGGGGCACAAGTATGGGGAATCGAACCCACAATCTGTCGTGATTGCAGTCGCACGCTTCTGTCTCTGCGCCACCACAGGCGAATAGTGGGGAACGGAATTTCTTAACACGTTGGTTCTCAGGTTCCCTCTGCCTACCCTGCTATATGCTAGATACAGCGTGAATCTACAAAAAAAAATCGTTGGCCCATTATTGTCCTACTTTTTGCTAAGTTACTATTTCCTATTCCGTTATCAACCTAATATGACGTTATATATGTATGTACAATACATCAACCACAAGTTATAACAAAATTTAGTGTAATAATCTCGCATTTACTACTATAAAGTTATTTGGAAGGACATATTATATAATACTCTTATTTTATTATAATATTTATATTCATAAAAAAACGCTTACTTTTATGATTGGGAAAATCCAAACGTAGACATGTCCTGCTCGATATAAGGAGATTAAATATTCTTTAGAAGTATTGTCACAAGTTATAATATGAATTCTGTTAGAACTATGGAAGTTTTGATAATACTCTGAACTTGAAAAAAATATGTCACTCATAATAATTGTGTCAAAATTAAACAATACTTAATATTTGTTAACCTAAAATAGAAGCAAATAAGCACGTCGTCGTAGTCTGTTATTACAGACCGCGTAATTCCTACCATTATGTGTAATTAACACGTTGAGTTTCACGTAGGCAATTAAAACATTTTACGGCTAAATCTGGAAAGTACTGATTTATGTTTCACTCGTATACTATGTTACTTGCTTCTTTCGATTTCTGTCTTTACCATGTTAATTGATTAATTATTTATGGTTCTTAATAATATTTTGCACTTCTGAAAAATATACACTTCACGTAGTATATATTTAAACAAGATTATATTTTTTGTAAATAAATGTCAATATTTCAAAGTATGTCACTCGGTGAGACGTAATGTAAAAGAGTTTAAAAGTATTAAATTAAAATTTTGTTATCTGTAATTTCAAAATATTTTTTTTATTGAAAGATTTTTAAAGAGTTATTGATAATCGCAAAATTATTATTTTTTTCAATAAGAATTCAAGATGTTACCTTATAATAGAAGGCCTATTCAATTCCCATGGTAAGTTTTTTGGATATGAAGGTAAATAAGAGACAAAAAAGTGGCTTGAGTACTCGTAGTGTTGCAAAAAGTTTCATAAAAGCGTACAATCTGAGCTTTCAAATGCAATGTTGATGCGAATTTCTCAGCACATCACATTCTAGAACAATAACTATTTTAAAATATATAGTGGTAATCTCGCTTAAAGTGTCATAACTTAAAAAATCCTTGACATAAAAAATCGTAGAAAATATTTCAAGTATGCATTTTAAAAATAAAGTTTCAAGCTTGAAAATGAAAGATGCCTTAATGAGCGATGATGTTTTGTTAAAAAACAAAAGAAATAGAACTGCAAAATAACCTATGGTTATCTAAAATATCATAGATTGTATAAAAATTCTTAACTTGTAATTTAATTTTCATATAATTCAACATATATATGTCAACTATGACAATTTTAGTTTAAGTTATGAACTTCAGTTGACGAAACAAATTTAAGGTAACAAATTTTAAACTACATATTATACTTTTGAACACGGTGTCGTAGTTTTTTTTATTAAAAAATACTGTTACTTTAATTATTATGCGAAGTATGAATACTATGGCTATTTAATGTGTATGTGTAATTATATACATACATTTATATATTAATACGTTAAGGAAAAACTTTGGATCCCTTTTTACGAAAATTAAGTGGACAAAGGAGAATGAAACTTGGTACTCTTATAGTCTATATACCGAAGAAGTGTACAATGATAATATCTTTTTAAAATAATGCATAAAAAATATATTAAATTAATAAAATAAATGATACACACACTACTATGGTTTGACATGCATATTTATATAAAGTGACATATACATTGATAGACAACGCGTTGTTAACGCGTCATCGGGAATCTAGTAAATATTATTATCCACAACATATGTTAATATTGCTAATGACTAAACACTATTAATAGTTTCAAACACAACTTGAGTCCTTACTATGCAGTAAAATCATACATAGATTGATGAGTTAATATTCAAACTCGTTGATCAGAATAATCAAATTAGCTTACTAAATTAAGTTACTGATCGAATAGAAGTCGCTAGGGAAATATATTATAGAGACTACGTGTGACATATGAAACAATGTTGCCTCGAATTATTATAATATGTGATATCTATGCACATGTATAATATATTAGATTCAAGAAGACAATATGACATTGTTTCTATAATGAAAAAATTGTCAATGTACACGCCTGGCTCAATTTTATATTGTTATGGTGTTGTGTTAATATTATAATCTTATGAGAGGTGTAGGTCTCTAACAATAATTTTAAAGGTATACCTTTGCTTATCACAGAAAGTAATTTAATTCACACTTTATCCCTCATAGCAGGACAGCCTGAAAGAACCTAGTGTCAAGACATTGTTCTCCTGAATTTCCATCTTTACGCCGTTCCGCCGGAATTCGCGTGTTTGATTCATTGTGTAGTCGGAACTCAATGCCGTGCGTTGACTTTCGAGGGCGAAAAAATGAAAATAAATGATATATAATCTTTCCCCTTAGTAGGAATCGAACCCATAGCCAATTGCTCTTACGGTCAGACGATGTCACACTATATACCGCGATGAATGCCCCTTAATAAAATATATCAATTTTCAAAATTAAAATCTTTAATAATTGATTATTTTGTAACTACTAAAAATAATATTCAAAATACTAAAGCATTGAAAATTCACGTTTAAGCGAACCTAAAGACATATTATGGACGCTTTAACTGAGTTAGTTTGTTAACTGAATGGCTTAGTAACTTCGTCTTTACGTCGTTCAGGCGTCTACAGGACATTTATAGTGGCTTTTCGAGCTTGTTATCACCAAGGTTTTATACAAATGTATTATATTATTATAATATTTATTCATATGTATGCTGCAATCCAAGTTATGGACTTATTCTGTACTGAGGGACGTTAAACACTTCATGCCGTCATAGCACAATTTTAACGTACACGACTGGTTGTGTGTATTTTGTACGTCATTCTAGGATGAATTTCAATACTTTTGGGTGAATCAATTTCGATCGATTCTTTATATGTTAGCTAATATTTCTGATGACATTCCATTTAAATTTAGTTTATATCTGACGAGTATTTTTTGAGTTACTTGTAAGGCATTTTATATTAAGTCGATTTTCTTTATTTCTTAAAATCTTATACAGATATTTTTTCAGTGCGCTTTAGCAAAGTACAACTTTATGTCCCGTCAATTAGCCCGGGTTGTGTTAAAATTATCAATTGAAAAGATTAATGCCTGTCGTGGCGCAGAGGCACATTCGTGCGACTGTAAACGCTTCAGGTTGTGGGTTCGATACCCACTCCAGGAAACGTAAAAGTTTAGTATTTTCATTTCTTTTTCCTGGACATTTTCATTTCCAACAAACAATTAACAAGGCAAAGCGCGGCGTTGAGTTCCGCCACTCAGCAAACAATGCCTCATTTCGGCGGAAATTGGGGAACGGAGACTTTAGGTCCTCAGGTTCCCTTTGCCTACACTATTATATGCGGGAAACAGCGTGATGCTAACAAAAAAAAAAGATTAACTTTGTCATTTTCGCATAATGCAAGAAAACATTATATGTCTTGCCCATTCCTAAATGTTTTGTAAGTGGAGGCCCCAGTAAAAGTCATTTCGATTTAGCAAATTCAAGTCTAAAAAAAAAAATATATGCAACTTACCTCCCTCGATGTGAGCTGCCTGTCATTTAAATAGGTGGAAGCCTATCATTTATATTCTCGCGTCCGCTGCTGTTAACCTATTTACTGTAGTTATTACATGAAGCTTAATATGGAAATTGCCTTAATGAAGTAATGCTATAGCAGCGATTGTGAAATTGTAGTTCAACACACAATTATTGTTTTTTATTCGATTATAATCAATTCTATGGTATTGTTCATTTGGTTCATTTGCAAATTTTGTAATTACGATATGAATTTTGTATGTTTTGTAGTGCTTGTAATTGTAAAGTATGGAATAACATAATTTTTGGATCCACTTTGGTTTCATACAATTATTGTTGAAATACAATTACAATAAAGTAACACTTAAATGCTATTTTATAAAAACGTTTAGGATAAAATCAAATTATATAAAGGCTTCATAAAAGTGGTGTTGGGAATAATTTGTAGTAAAGGTCAATTAGTAGAAAAGGTAATTTGTTATAATTAATGAGAGATGAAATAAAATGCGTCAACATACTCGAATAGTTTAATGACAATGCTTTTTTAAAACACATAAATGTAAAATAATAATTTCGAATGTTAATACAGTTTGCTTAGACGTTCACCAAGTAAAAATAGTTTATTCCTTGTGATGGACACATGTACTCATTATTTGTACAAGATAAAATTTTCTTTATTTTTTAATAAGGGTATCAGTATTTTCGGACTTGTCTCTCACTTAAATTATATCTTCTTAAATTATTGGATTGGTATTTCTTAAATTTTATTATATCAATTCAAGAGACAGTGTCTAACTGTAATTGCGATCGGTAGTGGGTTCGATTCCCACTAGGAGTCATGAGTATTTTTAAAACTATTTTCGTTTCTCCATTCTTATAAAATAAAGCGTAGCTGTGAGTACCGCCACTCAACACCCAATGTCTTGAAATCGGACGGAAACGGCGGAATACCTTGACACTAGAACCCCACTGACTACCTTGTTATGCGGGATATAACCATAGTCGCCGTTCAATTCTGAATATACACAGAAAGTATTATAGCCGTATCGACTTATGGACCTATTATATTTTAAAAAAATAATAGAGATTGGGGCCTATTTATGTAGTGAATAAACGACTATAAACCTTTTTTAGGTTAAAATTTATTTATTTATTTTATTATTAATTTATTTATTTATATTATAGGTTAAAATAAGAACAAAATTTCAGCTTAAATGCGTGCTTTGAAACTTATGCACTTTTAATTTATCAACTTGTTCACACCGATACGCACATATTAATTAATTTTATAAATTTAAAAATAGGTTTCGTATAACTCCAATGTAAAAAACTATCAATCTTGAATCTTGTTATTTTAGTAATTAGAATGTCTTATAAAATAAGCCTGTCGTGGCGCAGTGGCACAAACGTGCGACTGTAAACGCGACAGGTTGTGGGTTCGATTCTCACGCCAGGAAATTTATTATTTCCTGGAGTATTTATTTCTTTTCCTGGTTTTGGTAACACGGCAAAGGACGGCGTTGAGTTCCGCCACTCAACACGCAATGTCTCAATCCGGCGGAAAGTGCGGAATTGTTAAAAGAGATCGAAATGCCTTCACACTAGGTTCGCTGCTTCCCTCTGCCTACCTTGCTAATAGCGTGAAGCTAATATGTAGCATTAACTCGTGTGCGAATCTTTTTACGAACAATATAAATATAAATTTTGAAACTTCCCAACATCCCAATTCCAAGCAATGAAAATGGTACTAAATACATCAAATAATAGAAGCTGTTCTTATTAAAGCAGTGGTTTATATGTTAATGTTATTTTAACAAGTCTGATTTTCAAATAACCACGAACTCAGTACTGATGCGAGTCTGGCACGCACCCTTTGTTTCAAAACTTTATGATGTCAAGGTAAATTACAGTAGTATGCTAATTAAGATTTCCTTAGGTATTATATTGTAGACTGTACTTGTACCTAAGATACATTCATACATAACTTCACGCTGTATCCTGCATATGGCAGGGTAGGCAGAGGAAACCTAGTGTTAAGACACTCCGTTCCCTACTTTCCGCCGAATTGAGGCATTACGTACTGAGTGAGTGGGTGAGTACCTAAGATGTATTATATGTCTTTTTAATTTTTGCATACGTATCGGCTTATTTTTTAATAGGCTTGGTTGAGAAAAACTGGGGCGACAATCTGTTCTTCATGTTCCTCCATTTTCTAAGTATCCTTCTCCAAAACTTTGGTGACTGGAAATTTTGTTAGACTTAAAATTTAAAATTCTACCTTAAAAAGGACTATTGATTTCTTAATTTATTCACGCCTAGACAAGTTTTTATTTATGTTGAAATAAACAATCCATAGCCACATCGCTTACGTGAAACGTCTATTGTTGAAAACTAGCCATCGGCAGGTAACGCGGGAAACAATTAAAACTCCTGTTAAAGCTTTTTCAATTTCCGTTAGTAACCGATATAATATTACGTGTTACACTACAACCGATATGCATTGTTATATTTTTCATTTTTAAAGTTCCAATAAGCATGTGTTATTAAAATTTATGAACAAATAATATCGTAGATACATTATTTTTTATATATAATTGCAATAAATTGTGGAATATTCTCCAAAATTTGTAGAATGGAAAAGCAAGTCAGCAAGTGCTTAGTAAAAAAATTTCGGAGTTAGTATATAAACTATTCTTTCTCATTTTACTGTGTTTCTCCTCTAATATTTATACGATAATTTTAGGGTTTAATTTCAAATTTTAAAAAATCTGGCCTAGTTCAGCTTAAAATAACCCATTTGTGCTATTTAACAATTGTTAAATATATCTAGTTTTTCCCTGTGAGGGGACGGGGTTAGAATACAATTCCCCTTCGCCGCTGGGTAGCGTCCCGGAAGAGGCGGGTATCACAGTAGTTAGGTGGTAGGAGGTTCGTCCTCCGTCTGGCTCGCGACCACTATTATGTCAAAGACGAACCGCCAAATATCTTATGATGTGTTCCGGTACGATGGCATGTATTCCCAGGTATTCCCCTTTCCCACCCATCCTTTCCCCAGGATAAGGTGGTTCCGATGGCAGACTGTCGTGGCCACTACATTATTTCCTCTCGTTCCCATCTGAACACTAGGTCGGCAACGCATCTACAACTCCTTTGGTGTTGTTGATGTCTATGGATGAAGGTAACCACTTACCATCGGGTGGACCTTCTGCTCGTTTGCCGTGTTTGATCAATGAAAAAAAAATTAAAAATGACTTTTCTATATTTTACAGTTTTGTGTTAAGCCTGGACTTATCGCTAGTAATATTTATGGAAAATAAAATAATTGATCTCGAATTATAAATACCATGTTTATTACATTTAAACATTCCAAACTCAACAAATTCCAAACTAATTCCGTCAACGAAGTCAGCGGGAAATCTCTCGATCGATATAATAGTTACAAATCTGTACCAAATACACGAAGCTAAAATTTCGTTTCTCATGTTATCCTGTGAAGGCGGTTGATTGCAAACAGAATTTATATAACAGAAGTAACATGCATGCTTGTATATACGTTTTTCATATTTTCTAGCAACATTTACGAGTTTTTATTCTATCACATGTTAGGTGAGAAGCATCTGTATCGAATTTCAGTAAATTTTATTTGTATATAATACTTAGTAAATATTTTATGGAATATTAAAATTTTAAAATTACACTCCTAGTTAAAATGTTTTCAATAAGATTCGCAAATATAATACGTACCATATTTCATGTTACTAAAGAATCTAGAGGAGAATATTAATTGAAGAATAGAGGAGAAAATTATTGATCCGGAGCAATGTGTCTGACTTCTAGTCAAATAAGTATTAGCTATGGTTAGGAAAAGAAAATTTGGTGATACGATAAAACATCACAGTAAAAAATACCAAACATAAGCGTTGGAATTTCTAAGATATATATATTTTTTATTTACTTTTCATTTAATGGTATACTGTTAGTATTTCTTCACATTTATCAGATAAACTAGAAACATAGCATAAAATTAAAAATAAAATAAGAACATCAGCTCAAATATTGATATTACAATTCTACTTTGTTCCGTACAGTTTTGTTTCATCATAATGAGATGAAACGGGAGTTCAAGCTCAATGCGTGGTTTCATTGTCCTTTTCTTCGAGATACTTTTGCGCAAGCGTAATTGCGTAAATTCGGCAAATTTCGGCCCTTGTCGCACGTACCCCAGATTTGGCCAAGCCCGATAAAACAGCTGAGCGGTATTTAGATACAACTAAATGTATAGAATCTGTGCGGGATGTGAACCAACCGTACTGTTGTTTTAGTACAATTATGTTTTAAATTACATTACTACATATATGTTTTTTTCAGCTTTATCGCGCATCGCAGGGTTGACAGAGATATAGTCAAGACAAGCCAAGACACTTCGTTTTCCTCTTTCTGTCTTAATTCAAGACATTGCATGCTAAGTGGCGAAACTATGCTGTGATTTGTCTTACCAGAACGGGACATGAAAATAATTTAATAAATGTAATCATTGCACTGGGTAGGTTCTTAGGTTCTAATAGGAATTGAATCTATAACTACCCGCGTTTACAGTCATACACTGTCCAACTGCACCACAAATGGCCTTGCATGCATATATTTTTTTGGAAAAATAATCGTATAATAAACGTTGGTTGCAGATCTGTCTCAAATAATGAAATGTTTCTTAACACGTTGACCGCCGTGTAACCCAGCTTTGACCAACGCCGCGTTATCTGTAATATTTTACTATTGCGTCGACCACCGGTGACTGACACATTAAAAAACACAATAAACCACCTCAAAAAATATCTCAATACAAGTAAAATAATTGTTTTCCAACTAATTATCGTAAATTATACCTAAAATCATTCAAATATTCTTTGTATATTTTACCAAAATATTATTGGCGGTTAACGTGTTAATTATTTTCTTTTTTTAAATGTCGTTTCAGAAAAGAATTTTCCAAAATTCACATGATAAGATAGCGATCACATGTAAAGTTTATTTGAGGTTATATTTTTTAAGGTTTTTAAGCATAATTTAAGGTTATATTTTTAGGATCTTAAATATTAATCTTCATTAAAATCTCAATAAAGTTGTCTATTTGCTACTAAAAGTAGCGATCTTTCTTTTTGCTTCAACATAAAACCCTAAGTTTCATTAGGAATTACTGACCGGCTAACGGGTCAAAGACTCTTTGCCTTTTTCAAAGTTGCGTTTTTAAACTAGTCAAGTACTGTAAACTAAGAGAGATTATCGCACTAAAATATCATGAAAAATTTACAAAGTTCTGTAAAGACTTCTTTCTAAATATGCATAAAACATTTTTTATTTATATCTTGCTTGTTAATTTAAAACTTATCCCTAATTTTTGAAAAAAGTGCTCTATACGACATGAAGCAAATATTTGAATTTTTGAAAATGTTGTCGTTAAGCTGATAGAAAGTAGATAAATTAAAAACTTACTTTTTCATTGTGATCAACTATGCATTTATGTATTTACAATGAACTAAAATATATCCATAAACATATGTGAACATACGAACTGCCTATGGTGATTTTATTCCACTGTATTCTCACTATTTGTATCTAATAATATATGTACGCTCAATTTGTTCTGGACAGTAACAATCTCGTATCAATTTACAATTCTAAGTAGTCCGTGTAGGTACAAAGCGAACAACACACAGTTACGGCTATTAAATCATGACGAGTTAAGTATGTATAATCTCCTTAACTTTTAAATGCTACGCTTCTCTTTTGTGTTTGCGATTAAATTATAAAGCGACGAGGGGCACAAGCGTGCGACTGTAAACGCGACAGGTTGTGGGTTCGATTCCCACTCCAGGAAATGTTAAACTTAGTATTTTCATTTCTTGGGTTTGGTAACAAGGCAAAGCGCGGCGTTGAGTTCCGCCACTCAACACGCAATGCGCAATGTCTCAATTCGGCGGAAAGTGGGGAACGGAATTGATGAAAGAGAATGGAGTGTCTTAACACTAGGTTCTCTGGTTCCCTCTGCCTACACTGCTTTATGCGGGTGACAGCGTGAAGTTAAAAAAAAAAAAAATCTAACATAATAATGGTTTTTTATAAATTTTTCATAATTATATAGAGAATATACTTATAGCATGATTTGGTATTTTGTGTAAAAAAAAACAGTAAATCCAACAATTATTTATAATATTTATTTTGAAGTCAACAGCTTACGACGAAGGAATTTGAAGATGTTGTTTATCCTATCAGCTTGCCACTTTACAGAAGTATACGGTTGAGTGGCTAACGAAGCGGATTATATTATTCGTATCTGAACTCAAGCTGAAGCACGACGACTTTTGCACGACATAATTGCAGGTAAGCTTAACTCGTGTAATAAAATTTTCTTAAACTGTTTACAATCTGTATTAGATACTGCAATGAAACTATATTGAATTTATATTTTACTATACTTAGTAAGTGAAGCACATTTTATAAATTTCTAATAGAAAGAAAAGTAAGCGGCTTATGTTTCCTTACAGCGCTTTCGCAATGAAAACATAAACTTTATTTCCAGGTAGCAGTTTTCTTGAAAAAACTTATTGAAAATATTCAGTTTCAACGCTGTTGTAATATTTTTATAATGATGTAGGATATTTCAAGTTCAAGGTATTTCAAGAGCATGACGCAATTGAGAATACGTCTACCTAACAGCTTTCTATTCATTAGTGACTGACTATACAGTTAGAGGTGGAAGTTATAGAAAGATTTTTTATTAAACAAAAAATATTGTATTGAATGAATCATAGGTAATTAATCACTTTATTGATTTGTCTTTTACTGATTTTGCTAAACTACTTGACACAATCAACTAGTTGTTGTTTGATGTGGAGCTCTTTTTGGTTAGACACATAAGTATGTCAAACAGTCCATTTAAAGTCCATTTATTTCAGCAAACACCTCAGTTTCACCTACCGTATGTACCTCATATCAAACATGACACTTTCCTCCAAAATTTCGATACCTTATAAGTTGAAAATCAAAAATACGCGCCGCACTTTTCTTACCAAATCGGAGATCGGATCGGAATCGGAGATCAAAATAATTTAAATATAATTATTCCCCAGAGTGAGACCGAATCCATTACCGTCACGTCATAGCTGTCAGCGTCTGAACGCTGTCCTACTTCGCCTCAATGTTCTAATTGGATATTATTTTGCTTAATATATTTTCAATGTCACATTTTTCGCTGTATTTAAAATAACATGAATAGCATAATAATTCATTATCCTCACGATTTCGATTTATATAGTATACAGTTTCAAAAGAAGATGATTTTTAAAAAGGTAGTACTAGATATTCATTTTATTTGCACATGTAATAAATACATTTCTTTGTAATTCTTTATATTCCAGTTAACGTTATTATTAATGGAAATAGGATAAAGAGATAAGACAAAACGTGTAGGTTGTTTCACATACACAGTCCACCCATTGAACCGTTGCACACAGTACAAAGTATTTACGGGAGATCAACTAAGCCGATGTTGACGTTGACATTGAAAAGGTATTTGAAAATGTTTTCCATTTTCCGTATCCGATTGAAGTTTACTTTTAAAGATTAGATTTTTTATATTTTTATAGAAAATAAGAAGCTTAGCATATAGCTTTTTGAATATCAGCATTGAAAGAGGAATATTATAGTTTTAGCTTTTGAACTGGCAAGCAAAGGTGAATCCTTGTATCCTTGAAGTGCATATGAAACAAATATTTATGTATCCAACTGTGTATTCATATTATTTTTAATTTTTTTATCTTTGATTATGTCCCGCTCTCTTGACTGGTAAAGAGTTAAGGTAGTCAGTCAGTAAAACATCTCATTCTCATAATAATGCGTATATGAAGGCACTATACTCAAATGTTTTGTATGGTGACATTGAAAAGAGTAGTCGCGAGCAAAAGCTAGTAATATTATAAAATTCTCGCTTTTAATATTTCTGTAGGCAATATTAATTTCACAAATAGAATTATTATGAATTCACACATGCAATTACCTATCTTGATATAATGCGGATCCAATAATTATATCGTATTAATATAAATGAAGTCCGGCCTTATTGGAAAGCGTGTGATATTAATTATTTGTGAAAACAGATGCGAAGTTACTCTCTACCACTCTGTATTAAAGTTTAAAATGGAAGTGCAAAAAGGATAAATTTATTTGCTAAGCATTGCTATTGAAATGAGTCCACGAGTACAAACAAATACATTATCTAATTTTCAATAAAAAATAAATGATTATTATTATTTATAACTCTCATTATAACGTAGTTATTTTAATAATTAATCTTTTTAGATTTATCGAATTAAAAGAGCTGTTTTAATAAACCTTTAAATAAAACAAGCATATAATATATTTATCATGAAATAATATTTATACGCATGTCGTGGCGCAGAGGCACAAGCGTGCGACTGTAAACGCGACAGGTCGTGGGTTCGATTCCCACTCCAGGAAATGGAAAATTTAGTATTTTCATTTGTTGAGTTTGGTAACAAGGCAAAGCGCGGCGTTGAGTTCCGCCACTCAACACGCAATGCCTCAATTCGGCGGAAAGTGGGTAACGGATTTGTTGAAAGAGAATGGAGTGTCTTATCACTAGGTTCTCTGGTTCCTTCTGCCTACCCTGCTATATGCGGGATACAGCGTGAAGTTAAAAAAAAATATAAAAAAGAATATATATATTTATTGAAAAATATTTCCATTTGCTTTGAACCAACTATACACGGTGAATTGAGAAATATATACAAAGATACGTTTAACTGAACACGTGTAAATTTAACATGTGTGTTTGTCGTAAAGCGGCCTGTGCAGCTCTATCCAATATGTGGTAATAATATCTTCCATTCATCATTTATCGGTTTCGATAGATTGGAATAGTTTGTTGATTGAGCTTTCTAAACGAAACGTTTAATCAACAAACATTTTCATTCAAAGGAATTTAAATAGTGTCTACGAGTAATACCCAATCTAACCACTCAATTAAATTAAATAACAATAAAGAAAATTCCAAAAAGGGCACGGACGTATAAACATACTCAAAAAATATATATATCTGTATGTATCTTAAATTGAAACTTAATGCCTGTCGTGGCACAGAGGCACATGCGTGCGACTGCAAACGCGACAGGTTGTGGGTTCGATTCCCACTCCAGGAAATGGAATTTTTCATTTCCTGGGTTTGGTAACAAGACAAAACGCGCCGTTGAGTTTCGCCACGCAATGCCTCAATTCGGTGGAAAGTGGGGAATGGAGTGTCTTAACACTAAGTTCCCTCTGCCTACCCTGTTACATGCGGGATACAGCGTGAAGCTAGGTATGTATGTATCTTAAATTGAATAAAATTCCGCGACTAATCAATAGAAGAACATAACTACTAGGTTATTATTTGTAAACATTTCGAGACTTTTTGAGATTGAAGAAGTTTTTAAGTTAAGATTAAATTAGCTTCACGCTTTATCACGTATAGCAAGGTAGTCAGAGAGATCCTATCAATACATTTTGTTGGCCCTAGTTCAAGATAATGCGTGGTAAGTGGCGGAATTCAACGCCGCGTCTCGCTTACCAGAACAGAGAAATATAAATAAATAAATCGTTCTACCGCGTGGATATGGAACCTACAACCCATTTTGTTTACAGTCAGGTGCTGTTCAACTACGCCACGATGGCCTCATTAAAATTAATTTAAAAAGGTGTTATTTTTCTCATCATATTATGTTCAATAAAAATGTATAGATGTTTATGTTTTAAAATGTGACACCATTTGTGAGAAAGGGTTTTTAAATTCTTATTCTATAATAATTTCCAAATTGAAAATGTGGCACATATTTAAATAAGTGAGTAAATATCTTACTGCGATGAATGCCACGCGTTCAGGATTAAAGTTACTATAGCGTTTTAATAGCCGTGTCCTATTAAAATGCTTTGGGAACAAAACTGCAATTAAAATTAAACGCCAAAAATACAAATTCTAAATTTATTTTCATTTCTATTATATGAAATCCATTTACACTTTTTATGCAAATACTAGAATGTTACATTATTTCAATAGATATCTGAACTGAATTTTTATTTTATTTTTTATTTTTGTTTAACTTCACGCTGTATCCCGCATATAGCGGGGTAGGCAGAGGGAACCAGAGAACCTTGTGTTAAGACACTCTATTCTCTTTCAACAATTCCGTTCCCCACTTTCCGCCGAATTGATTCATTGCGGGTTGAGTGGCGGAACTCAACGCCGCGCTTTGCCTTGCTGCCAAACCCAAGAAATGAAAATACTAAATCTTACATTCCCTGGAGTGGGAATCGAACCCTCAATCTGTTACGTTTACAGTCGCATGATGTGCCTCTGCGCCACGACAGGCATTATTTTTATTTATAAAATCATATCATCATAAAGCCTACTAATTTCTTTTGAAAATGAAATCATATATACCAATTGTCTGTTGCAGTTTCATGAAATAAGTTTATTTTACAACGATAACCTTGAACTTGTCAGAACATTTTCATAACTTTCTACATCGCATATTTTCTTAATTGGCGTACTAATTAAGTATTATTATAAAATGTATGAAATACTATAAAAGTAGTTTTATTTATGATATATACTCACGAAAGATTCCAAAAAGCTAGTATATTTAAGTTAGCTAAATAATGTTTTAAAAGATTTCAAATAAAATAATTAGTTATACATTTTATTAAAATGAACATACATGCCATGAGTTTTGCAGATTTGACAATTTTTTTCTTAATCTTTTCCTAGTATTTTTACGAACATACCTTTGATTACATTTAATCAAGAAAATTATATTCCTTTACTTTTTATTCGTGGTTTTTTATTACCTATATACTTAAATAAATTTCCGTTAGTGTCTTATTATCAAGTATTTGTTTGTAATATTTTGTATTTGTGTCCGATACTCTGTCGTCCATGTCACAACGTCTAAATCGTCGTTCGTTGTCAACCGTCGTCAGTTCGAAGCCGAGTCATCTTTATAATATTTTAATATACATATTTTTTTTATTTGTAACATATCTAAATTGCCAATATAGAGATATTTCTAAAAAAAAGCAAAATATCCCAAAAGTTATACAAAAATAAAAAAAAAACAAACAAAAATATTAATACATATTGATAGGGCTTAAATATTTAGATTACAGATGCAGCGGTAGGGTCAGAAAATGCTGAAACTACGATGCCACTATGGTTGACCTTGAAAAATAAAAAAACTAGGCAAAAAAATTATATTATACATAAAATAACATTAAAATGAAAAACATCAAAAATAAAAGCTACTTTAAATAAATAAAAATTAAATAAGGTAATTCACACATTAAATTAGGTCTGTATAAAAAATTAAATTTAAAATATATATTAATAAAATATAGAAAAATACAAGCTTACAGAAAATATAAATATCAATTATAATATTGATAAGCAAATACACCTTATGCAACATATAAAAAAAATATTTAATATATTTGATAAATTAAAAAAATAAATTTATAAATTAAAAAAAAATAATAATAAATAAACAAAGCCAAAAATTTAGTGCAACTGCTACTACAAAGCTAGTACATTACTTACGCGGCGTGCTCTGCGTGCGGCAGGCAAGTCATCGTGAACACCAGGATGAGCGCGGCATTGCGCAAGTGACGCGGTCGTTTCGAAAGCATGTTTCCGCTGCGAGCGGACTAGCCGCTCACTGTCGTGTCTGCCTGTTGGCGGACTAACACGTTTTCTGACTTCTACCACGGTTCTATCTCGCGCCTGCGCTCTGCAATATCGATCGCACCCCAGCCACACCTTCCCCCATCTTCACTCAGATCATCTAGTCGTATCAAACGAAGAACTCCTCCCAATTTTCAAAGAAATGTCATGCATATGAATATCAATCTGCGATCGAAAGACGAATTTTAAAATAAATTGTTTTGATGCATCAAGTTGCTTGTGATTTTTTTTATTCCATATCTTTAGTATACAAACTTACTTTTATATATATTTTTTTGGTAATATCACAATTATATAAAAAAGAAAAAATATATACGTTTTTATATTATTAAAATTACATAATAAAGTTTTCGTCATAAGGACTGAGTTGTACTTTCACGCAAGTTTTTCGCAAGCGCTTTTGAGGTAAACAGAACAGGCTTATGCACCCTACTCAGTAGCAGGCAAATAAGGTGGTATTATGCAAAAATTGCACCCGGCGCACCGATGAATTGAGCAATTTTCAAGAAATTTGTGGAATTTGATGGAAATCTCATGCATGCCTTCGATCTCAAAGAAAGGCTTGAATATAAAGTTGGCCGTTCTTGACCGCTTAAAGTGCAGATTTCACGTCGATCCAATAGCACAAAGAGCCGATTTTCAACCGAAGTGGAAATTTAAAAGAGTGTAAAATTGCTTATATGTGATATATACATATAATCCATTTAGATATTTAAATTTAATATTTATTTAAAATATTCTAAATTATAAATACTTAAAGTTTGGCAATGCATTAAAATGAATATAAATTATCTTTTTGTGAAACGCTTATGTTTATCTATGTCTCTATATGTATATATATTTCTGTATATATACTCTTATTTTAAAAAATACACACGTGTCCGGATCCAATGACAAAACAATATTTTCGTAACACCAGTTTGACGTACTTGCCAGGACGACCAGGATAAGCAGGATTTTTTGTGTCTAAAACTATTTTGTTTATCTCAAATTTAAGAAAAAAATGTATAAAATTATTCACATATTTTAAGAAAAAGTGAAAAGTCTTAAAAATTTATAGTATTTGTCCCTCCTAAGAATGTGGGTTATATCTGTGCCAAATTTCATCAACCGCCCAGCGGTACGGCACGCTAAAAACGAACAGCAAGCTAATGTTCGCTTAGAAAAAATGACAAATTGTTAATGAATTTAAAATTGCATAAATTTAACAATGATCTTGTGCAATTTACGTTTATGTCATGTTTTGAAATGTTAATTCTGAAAAAAAATTACTTTTTAAATTTTCTTGAACCATACGTAGATGTTGTTACTAAACATATTGTCAGTTATATTTTATTATTCAGATCAGTCGCATATTCCTCTCTTATTAGGTGCTATGCCGCATTGCGTCAGTTCAGGTATTTAATGTTACCCTGCAACAGCTTTCTGAAGCTAATCTACTGAAATATCACCAGCGTTTTATATATTGGTGATATATAGTTTTACATTTGTATAGGAACATAAAGATTTAAAAGAATACAACTAAATTTGCTTTTGCATTAAAAGTATTAACAATATGAAATAATATACAAAAAATACAATGTATATATTATACAGAAATAGATATACCATATATATATAAATATATATATTCTATTTTTTCTGAGCCGACGTTTTAGCTTTTTTAATATTCTGAATAGGCTAATAATTTTAAAATATTAATACTCAAAGGGCAGTTTAGGGCACATTATTTACCATGCTTTTGTAAGTAAGATGTCATTGAATCACAACTCAGTTGCAAGCTCTAGAATAGCCAGTAAAAGATAAAACTTCTAGACACGCAGCCGCATATACAGTCAAGTTCAACTTGCGACGCAACCGTCTAATGTAATATAACACGAACCATTTTAAAGTAATTTAAATCATTCATAGTTCAAAGTCTATTTAACATGCAAACATGAGAATCGGTATATCTATTAAAATTATTTAGATATACCAAAACTGCAAAAAATTAACGGTTATTGATATATTCACATTCATGAATCGGTAACTTATTCACTAATTGATTGACTTATAAAAACCTTACTTACCCCTTACTACTTGACTTAGAAAGTAAAATTTTGGAATCCAACTAAGACATCAGTCACTCAAAATAAAAATCCTGAAAACATATTTTTGGGTATTACATTTATACAATAGTAACTTATTTTTTTGTTTTACAAAAATAATTGAGATTAGAATGCATTAAAAATACTTGAAAATAATTGTCAAGTACAATAATTATTAAATCTTTGTCTATATATATATATATAATAAAAGAGCAGAAAAGTCAATTCTGTTCATGAAAAATTTTTGAAAACTATCAATTGGGTACGTTAATATATCGTTAATAGAAGCGAAAAAAACAATTAGTAGAATTTTTGTCTGTCTGTCTGTCTGTATATTTGAACGCACATTACGCAAAAACTACTGGATAGAAATGAATGAATTTTAGGATGGTAAATGAAGAGTAAAATAATTAAGAATTTATTGAGAACTTTTACTTTTTAAAGTTCGTCAACAGATGTCACTGTATTTAGAAATCCGTCCTACATCGCGCTGGCAAGATTTTCTGACTCATGTATACACGGATATCGACGGATTCGAGGGCGAAGTCCAGCTTTCGTAACGGCCCGCCCGCGCCTCGGTGCGGCCGGGTCCATCAGTTAGGGCTTATTAGGCTCCCTTAGCTTAGTCTAATTACCACCGGTCGCGTCTTCATGTCGCGATCGGTTTGCTTAGAATAGGGATTCCCTCCCCCGCCCGCACGACTCGCGCAAGCCGAGGTCCTAGTCCCGCAGGGGGCGCCCTTGCGCCTGTCGGCATCCTCTCAAGCAGCCAGTTAGTGCTTGCATTTCGCAGGGACTGAGCACCCTCTTCCCTCACCCCCCCGGTGTCGCTGTAAAGACCGCTAGGGTCAACAGCATGTGTATCATTTCGAAAAAAAAAAAAAAAATCTAATAATATGCCCATGCGCACCAAGACCGCGCTATTTAAAACGTACATCAGGCCCACCTAACGTACGCGGCGCCAGCTTGGTACGTTCTCGCCAGCTAGAAACAGAGAAGCACTCTCCAGGTGGTCCAGAACACTGCCCTCCGGTTAGTTACCGAAGCTACCCTGGTACGTGAGAAACGCAACTATCCACCGCGATCTCCGTATCGAGAGCCTGGAGGAACACATCAGACGCTTGTCCTCTGCTGCATTCCGCCGCGCCGATGTCTCCAAGCACCACCGCATCCGGAACATCGCGCCGTGGCACGCCCGGCCGCCGAACCAGCGCTAACATCCGGTACCAAGAGACTTCCTATCCTATACTACTTCCTGAATCGCTACACCTTTTAAGATTTAAAATATATTTTACCAATTTATAAATTAAGGACAAGTAACGCCATCTGGTATTAAATATTATATAGATTCCATTTTAATTGAACGCCTGACTTGGCGCAGAGGCACAAGCGTGCGACTGTAAACGCAACAGGTTGTGGGTTCGATTCCCACTCCAGGGAATGTTAGTATTTTCATTTCCTGGGTTTGGTAACAAGGCAAAGCGCGGCGTTGAGTTCCGCCACTCAACACGCAATGCCTCAATTTGGCGGAAAGTGGGGAACTGAATTGTTGTAAGAGAACGGAGTGTCTTAACACTAGGTTCTCTGGTTTCCTTTGCCTACCCTGTTATATGTGGGATACAGCGTGAAATTAAAAAAAAATATATATAATTGAAACTCAACGTGACAGTGTGTAATTTTAGGTGGGATGTGGACAGCCGATCTTTTTAATATAAGATTCTCTTGCTTATCTTTCTACGCGGCACAAAAATAAAACTTGAAAAAAAAACTATTTAAAGAAGACATAAAAAATATATATTAATCATTAAAATTAATTAATTTTTGCGATAAATTATAACATTCAAAAGATGATATATTATAATTACGAGTACGTTTCCTAAAACATGCTAATCATGTGTTGTCTTGATCTGTACTTGGCATTGGCTGCATTGCCACTTTGTAGTGCATATGATACCTGTCCTTTAGTTAGTTAACTTCTTTTGGTTCATTATTTCGTTATGTTGGATAGCTTTCAATTTGCATTGTTTTTGTTTAATATTTATAGTATCAGTATAATAAAAAAAAAAATTATAAAATAAAAATTATAAGATAAATCAAACATAACATAAAAAAATTAATTATGTATAACTTATATATGAGTACTAGCGTAGAAAAATCCGTTAATATCGTTCATTTATCGACAAAAACGACAACTATGCATAAGAGTATGCTTAAGAATATTGAAAACAATTGAACGTTAATAAAATAACGTAGGATTCACCCACGTTCTCAGTATTTTTCTGATGGATCCTTCTGTGGCTATATATTTTTTACATTAACTATAAAAATATGTTACTAGAAAAGCATAGTAGTACAATAACATGATACACCTACAATAACCAATATTTCTATAATAAATACCTTTGCAAGTATTATTAAATAATTGATTCTTAAATAAAAACGACCACCATACTTATAACGTACCTTTGTAGAAAGCAAATAAAAAATTGTTAAAATCTGTTAAGTCGCCTTTTAGCTTCTACTTTTCCTCTCTATGAAACGCATGTTTTCTTGTACGTTTACAAATAAATAATATTTTTAAAATTAAATTTTTATTTATTTATTTATTTTTTAACTTCACACTGAAATCCGCATTCCGCATTCCGTTCTCTGACAACAATTCCAATCCCCACTTTCCGCCGAATTGAGACATTGCGTGCTGAGTGGCGGAACTCAACGCCGCGCTTTGCCTTGTTATCAAACCCAGAAAATGAAAATGCTAACATTTCCTGACAACCTGTCGCGTTTACAGTTGCACGCTTCTTTGCCTCTGCGCCACGACAGGCGTCATATTATTATTACCATTACATCAAATGTGTTTATTTTGCGTACATAAACAACCTATTTGTATTATAAAAGCAAAATTCTGTGACCTTGCATATAATTAGATAATAAATCACAAAGCAATATCATATTTGATTTCAAAGTTTTAGATTTACTGTGTTCTAAGCTTCTGTTCTCGTTTTTAACTAAGTTTTTAATTCATAGTAAAATATTGTAGTATTAGAAAACATGTATTATATAAGTATTTTAAGATTATTATTCATACTCTTTATTATTTTTTAACTTTCGTTTTTTTTCCCATACTTGGGTAGGCTTAGAGAACCTAATGTCAAGATACCCCATTCTCTGTTTTTCGCCAGAATTCGAATTATAAGTGGTGGAACCAATATAAAATTTCTTAAGGTAAAAAAATCAACAATCTAAAGCTAGAACTAAAATTAAAGACAACTTAACTATTCACATGTTTATATTTAAAAAAATAAAATATACGTATTATGAAGTAGACGCAGAATATGTTATTTAATTTGTAACTGATATATACAAGGTCATTGGATTTAACAATGGAAGTTTTATATATCAGAAATATACTTACAGATTTAATTTATTTTAATAAATGACGCCTGTCGTGGCGCAGATGCACAAGCGTGCGATTGTAAACGCGACAGGTTGTGGTTTCGATTCCCACTCCAGGAAATGGAATTATTCATTTCCTGGGTTTGGTAACAAGGCAAAGCGCGGAGTTGAGTTCCGCCACTCAGCACGCAATGCCTCAATTCGGCGGAAAGTAGGGAGCGTAGTGTCTTAACACTAGGTTCCCTCTGCCTACCCTGCTATATGCGGGATACAGCGTGAAGCTATGTATGTGTTTGTATATAATAAATAAATTATCACGTATTTTAATTTTAATTATATATTTTTAGTAGGTCAAAAAATAGGTTAAGGTCTCAGCGCAGCGACCTGTACTGTAGTAAATATGTCGTAAAACATTATATAAAAAACTCGGCAATGAAATAGATTTCACTCTTACTTTACTATTTTAGCACTACTTTGTTATTATATCTTTATATACATATTTGATTCATTAATAAATATGACTGGGCAGTTTTTATCCGGAATTCAAATTTATTCAAAATTGTTCCACTTATAATTATTATTATTTCTTTATAGCTTCACGCTGTATCCCCCATATGGGGGGGGAGGCAGAGGGAAAAAAGGCGAAGCGCAACGTGGAGTTCAACCACACAGCACGCAATGCCTTAATTCGGCGGACAGTGGGAAACGGAAATATTATAAGAGAACGGGGTGTCTTAACACGCGCTTTGCCTACCCTGCTAAGTGCCGGATAAGCGTGAAGCTAAAAAAAAATAAAAAGCTAGTGGCTTGTATTACCAATTTAAAAAAAACTCGCACAATATCATAACATACAAAATATTAAGTAATGATTTACAGCACTTAATAAAGAAAATCAGTCCGCAAATATACTAAAGTTTTCTTATTTACTTTAAATTTCTAATAAATATTTGCAATTCACATCTTCCAAGAAAAATGTAAAAGCACCGTATGAAAATTTTAAAGCGAAAAACATCAAGTAAAAAACGAGGAAAACTTTAATGGCACATCTAAATAAGTTTCAATATTTAAGCGTTTGATCTTCGGGTAACTTTTCCCCAGCATAAATATTAAATAAAATTTTAAAAGCAAAATTTCTTTCTTTAAATTTTTTTTTTCTTTTTTTTTTAAATTACACACTGTACTGTCCCGCTTGTAGCAGGGTAGGGAGAGGAAACCTCAGAACCTAGTATTAAGACACTCCGTTCCCCACTTTCCGCCGAATTGAGGCATCACCTGCTGAGTGGCAAAAATTCCATAATATATTTTTTAATCATTTTAATAATACATCGCATGTATAAAAGTAGAATATTCAAGATATATCTTTTCACCAATTAAAACTACCTTGCAAAATAACGATGATATTATATGTGGACGATAAATTTGAACTACTTTTTACGAATAACTAATTATTCCATGATTGTTTTGTTGCAATTATAGTAATGGATACATCTTGTGATTTCTTATTTAAAAGCATTTGACTTTTCTGAACTAAACGAAGTTTAGTCATGGCATAATTAGTTATTGGTAAATAGTAGTTAAAAATTTTTCATCCACGTACATTCATCGTTATTTTGCAAGATAGTTTTAATTTGGTGCAAAGATATATCTTGATGATTCTAATATTCTTTCAAGAGGTTAGAAGGTTCCTTTCTAGTGACACAAAACCAGAGGTTGGTCCATTGCGGAGCAATATATGTATACAAAATATCTAGGCGAGAGTGGAAATAATGTCTTTAAATTGGGTTCTCTGTCTGATTACTCTGTTATTTACGGGAGAAACAAAATCTATCAAGCAGCCGAAGTTTTGTGTTAGGTACAGTAAAGAGATAAAGTATATTCGCTTTATTTGTAAACTGGCGGCCTGCAATATATGGATATTTCGTTCTTTCCTCCGCCTCCGTTCTAGCTTGAATACTGCGCAAATTCATAATCATATCGAATTATAATAACGCAAATTCATAATTTTATCGGATTATCATAACAATATCATTACAATTCCCCGTGAGGGGACGGGGTTAGAATGCAATTCCCCTCCGCCGCTGGGTTGCGCACCGTAAGAGGCGGGTATCCCAGTAGTTTGGTGATAGGAGGTTCATCCTTCATCTGGCTCGCGAACACTATCATGTCAAAGACGAACCGCCAAATATATTATGATGGATCGATGGAATTTAAGCCAGGTTTTCCCCTTTACCACCCACCCTTTCCCCAAAATGTAGTGGTTCCGATAGCGGACCACTACATTGTCCTCCCCTTCCATCTGTTTCCTCTAGATTGGCAACGCATCTACAACATGTCTGGTGTTGTAGATGTTCATGGGCGAAGGTAACCACTTACCATCAGGTGGTCCTTCTGCTCTTTTGCCATCCGTTATCCATAAAAAAGAAAAAAAGAATTCTAATTCATAAAAGAAGTCCAAATAGTGTTCGGCTTCTTCGCTTTCAATTTCTGAATCCTATTACCAAACAATATAAGCCTAAATGAATACAGTATACCCCAATTTATACCAACAAAGTCGTCCTCAAGAAGTAAGAATTTAATTTAAGCTCTACATTGAACACCACATTAATAATTTTTCTGTTTGGTGTTAAAATGACCAGGCCACTAATATTTATACTTGACTCTAGAATCACATTTTTTAAGTTCTTGTTCTCCGGTCCCTGGCATTCGCGACTTACTTGCTACCCTCCCGATGCGTCTGCCACCTTGTTTTAAACCTGTGACGTATCTTTAGACATTAATTTTAAAGATGTAGTGGGGAACGGAGTGTCTTAACACTAGAATCTCTGGTTCCCTCTGCCTAACCTGATATATGCGGGATGCCGCATGAAGCTAAAAAAATATAGTAAAAAGCACAATATTAATGTTCATATATCCAACGAATTAAATGTATGCATTTATTTCAGAAGTTCAGTCTTTTGATCTATACAAACTTATATTTTGTCATCATCTAAATAATTAATTACGAGTATAGGTATTAAGAATATAAATTATCCCCACAAATCACTCTGTCTATTAATGAAAACCGCATTAAAATATGTTGTGTAGTTTGAAAGATACACGAGTACAGGCTGCGGAGGCGTCTTTGTTTTGTACTATGTAAACATAATACATACAACAATTTCTCATACAACTAACGTTTGTTTTTTTTTTTATTTAGAGTAATCTTTAATTCTTTCTTCCAAATATTAATATTTTAAAATGCCTCAATTAGGCGGAAAGTGGGGAACGGAGTGTCATAACACTAGGTTCTCAGGTTCCCTCTGCCTACCCTGCTATATGCGGGTTACAGCGTGAAGCTAAAAAAATATATAAAATAAAATAAATCTAACTACCATATAACATACAGTTTTATATAAAGTGATATGACGACACGTTGCTAAGGCCACGTGTATTTTACACGTCAATGGGCTACAAGTATATATAGATATCACTTTACTAGATAAATGAACGTTCAATTGACATTTTAAGGTGAAAAGTAACATATTGCATGTAGATATAATTAACATTTTAACAAGAAAAGAAAACCGACTTCAAACAAAATGCACTAAAAAGTATAATGGTTTTGAATCACTCAAAATTTAGTCATTAAATCTTGACTTAATTTAAATAAAACCACACTCAAAGCACGAGCTATCATATAAAAAAAGAATCATTGAAATTGGTTCACCCATTGGTGCACTTGTACCAGAATCTCAGTATGGACCGCGATTACAAGTTTGAATTGTTTCATCCAATTAGCGTCTAAGATAAGATGCGGGCGCTATTTTATTGTGAAAAGCTTTCGTATCCGCTCCTCTAATGAATTGCTTTCGAGAACTCTTTTACGCTAAAGACCTTTGACTTCATTTATTATAAAGTACCGCTTTACTAAGACTTAAGCTAAAGCTTTAACTGGTATTCAATAATTTCAAGTATTTAGCATGATGCAATTTATAACTTGTTATATAGTGGGGAACGGTAATATTAATAGAGAACAGAGTGTCTTAACACTAGGTTCTCTGGTTCTTTCTGCCTATACTGCTTTGTGCGGGATACAGCGTTAAGCTATAAAAATATATATAGATTAAAATAAGGTTATAATACTTTAAATAAATTAATATTAATAGCAATAATTATAATTAATATACGTTTTGCTTTTGCAAAGTGTTTTGTTGTTCCTACTGTGTCACTACATATATAGCAAGACTTTTTGAGGAGTTTCCCATACTAATGATGTTTGTATGGCTATAGGACAGATTTTTTTTTGTATTATTAGCCACTCGTTTTGCATTTTTTTTTCTCCTTATTTCGTATTATTAATAAAAGTAATCTATTTCTTACTTTTTTATTCGATCCTAACGTCACTCTTCTCATAGCTCGAAAAAAATCCTTCGTATTTAATAAAACTAGTGTCCCCGTTGACGCGTTAGCAACGCGTTATCTTCAGCAATATATATATATTGCACATTATATAAACATGGATGTCAAATCATTGTAGTGTGTGTAACATTTATTTTATTAATTTAATGTACTTTTTATACATTATTTAAAAAAGTATATTAGCATTCTGCACTCCACAGTGATTCCTTTTCTATTTAAACTATAAGTGTGCCTAAATTCATGCTCCTTCGTCCGCGTAAATTTCGTAAAAAGGGATACAAAGTTTTGCTTCACGTATTTATATATATACAAACCATATATGACGAATTACATCAAAATGCATTTTAAATATTCCATATGTAAGTCAACAGTTGAATTTCCGGCGACGCTTCTTAGTATTCAGATCCGGCAACAGTTTCCTGTCTGGCTGATAATTCTTTTGACTCATGTTGTTAACATGATTTAAGTTTTAAAATGATATTATATTTCAAAGTTATTTTTGGTTTTCGACAATTAAATAACCTAAATTTTGCAACTACAAATTATCTACTTATAATTTTTAGTTATAGAATATATCAGACCATAGGTTCCCATAATACAACCGTACACTACAATATATCTCAAAATAAGATCTCTTACTTCAAAATTAATGACTAAGTGGTTTTTTATATGTGTATGTATGTCATTATTTAACGCCTGTCGAGGCGCAGAGGCACAAGCGTGCGACTGTAAACGCGACAGATTGTGGGTTCGATTCCCACTCCAGAAAATGGAATTTTTCATTTCCTGGGTTTGGTAACGCGCGGCGTTGAGTTTCGCCACTTAGCACGCAATGCCTCAATTCGACGGAAAGTGGGGAACGGAGTGTCTTAACACTAGGTTCCCTCTTCCTACCCTGCTATATGCGGGATACTGCGTGAAGTTATGTATCTATATTATATCTTAGTATTAATTGTGACACAATAAAAAAAAAACAGATTAATTGAACTTATCAAACAATGTTTTTTTCTTTATTTCAACTTTATTACTTTTAATGCAAAAGCAATAAACTTGCAATAAAAAATACTTTGATTAAAGGTACTTTGCAAATATTTTGATGAATGTTTTTAAAGATATAAATTACTCGTTTTTAGGTTTCAGATTAATAACACCATAAATTTTAATATTGGTGCTTAAATTATAATGCATAATTAAATTTTATAACTTTAAAACCGCCTGTCGTTGCGCAGAGGCACAAGTGTGCGAGTGTAAACGCGACAGGTTATGGGTTCGATTCCCACTTCAGGAAATGGAATTTTTCATTTCCTGGGTTTGGTAACAAGGCAAAGCGGCGTTGAGTTCCGCCACTCAGCACGCAATGCCTCAATTCGGTGGAAAGTTAGGAACTGAGTGTCTTAACACTAGGTTCCCTCTGCCTATCCTGCTATATGCGGGATACAGCGTGAAGCTATGTATGTATGTAACTTTAAAAACCATTAATTTTTAAAATATATTTTCAAAAAGAAAAATGTATGTTTAATGTTTTATGTGTTTCAAATATAAACTGGCAATTACGTTCATAATATGAGTCTAACTAAATTAAATGTATTGTGAACATGCCAAATAAATATATGTATATTCGCGAAATTGGAAGCATTTCATACAAAATGTATTTTGATACAATTTTTAACTCATTATTTTATTTTTCATCGAAGCGTTTGCTTCATTAACATTTCTTTACTCGCGACTCGATTTGTAATTATATTACAAATATTGAAGATGATAGACGTCAAATAAAATATAAAATATTTTTATCCAACATTAATTAAACTGATGTATCCATAACAATCTGCATAGCACTGAAAACTGGAATATTATATACTAGATCCCGCTAGCAACATCAGTCACGTGAACGTTAAGATCAAAGCCATACTTTCATTTATAACGAGTGCTTGTCATCTTAAATTAGACTTACAATTTTACCTTAACGTATCGGTATTTCCAGCATATGATATTATTTACATACTAAACTATATACATACTCTATGAGGTAAAAAACAACCATTGCACTAAGCAAAATGACTAATTTAATTGATTTCTTACTTTCAAAAATATCCCAGGTCTTGTTTTATTTTTTATATACATACCAATGGAGAATATTTCATCATTCTGAACAACTTTTTCTGAGATAATATTTCCTTATTTCGTCTGTCAGACTTTAAAATCAATTATTGTATCCCACGTTACACTCATTAAGCTTAATAGCAAAAAAGCGAAACATACAGCAAAAAAAATCTTTCTATGTAGATTCGTATTTTATTCCTAATTTTTCATCTCTTTAAATTATTTTTTTATAAAATTATTGAATGTACAGACACATTTTTTTCTATTTTATTATGGTATGGAAGATAGTTGATAGATTAATGCACTGAAGCAAAAAATAAATTTAACGATGCAGCTGTGTCTCTTTTTATTGCAGTTATCAGAAATAAGGTCGCGGGATTATTTTTTTGAATTCAATTCCACTTATATTTCCATTAACTATCATTTACAAACACATATAATTCACCATATATTTACGTAATAATAGTATCATATTAGTATGCTTTCGCTCATGCTGAAGCCTACCTGCCCGTGGCAAGTTGCAGCCGAATGTAGGAAAATCGAATTTATGTGGACGGTTTGAGATCTACGGCACTATATGGTTTGCCCATGTAAGAGTAATTCGGGAATAACTAATCAGGACAATAGTAGGGTCTAGGCAAGTCGGGTATTGACTAGGTTAGGGAAGTACACGTGCTGATGGAACACGATAATTTTAAATACTTGCGGTAAATTGCAGGTTGGAAGATGTCGTCGATGTGAAATATATTTTTTTTTTTCTTCTAAAAAGTTATTAGAATGTTATTATACTGCATGATATAATAAATCCATTGCCTTTATTGTTAGGTTTTGATTTTAGCTATTTTCGATACGAAAGATCGAACATTGTAATATTAATTAGTTCAAAGTTTCACATATTCAACATGAAGCATAAATCTTGAAATTGCTTGCCTCTTATTAAGTATCAAAATTACTCTTAAGTACGATAGTAGCGTAATAACAGTTGACTAACTTTAGACACAGTTACGTTAAGTAATCATATTAATTACTAGTCTAGCTTCTAGTTTGTATGAGAGGTATATTTTAAAGATATATTATTAAAGCAAAGACTTTAATACAACCAAAGACAATGATACGTTATTGGATTTTATTTATGTTGTTTAAAATAATAATGAGAAACGAACTACTATATTTAATCTTACATATAAAAATGAATGTTTCCGTATCTGTAATCTGTATGTCTTTTATAGAATCGTGAACCATGCATTTGATCACATGATATTATATATTTTGCTAAAGATCATCACATGATGATCTTTAGCAAAATATACATAAATCATAAAAATTACTCAAAATGATTTGAATATTTGTATATAATGTCTTTTTCTCTTCAAATTTATTTTTGGTGGCGTGGCAACGCGCGCAGTGTACATACAGCTAGTTTATTATACTTAAATGACTCTACGTCATTTTATTCAGTAGTTACAAAGTTATTGGAATTAAAATAATAAATTTACATTTATCAGAAGCACAAGGTGTTTAATTTTGTGCCAAAAGTTATATGATGCTTAGAGTAAATAATATAATATAAAAAATATACGACATTTTTTCCTTCACCTTTTTGTTAAGATGCTCCGTTGAATTTTGATTCATTGTGTTAGATGGTGTTCTTGGATGTCCATCGTGATTTGTTTAAGCAAGTGGGAGAAATGAAAGTATTTTCTATTTTTTAAATTTATTATTTTATATACTCACCTACATACACTTTTCAGGTAATCTAGGATGGCATCATATATACTATTTTTATTATTAATTAATACTTATATAATTTTTTGAAAAAAAAAGTAAGTCTGTCTAAAATGAATGAAAAAAGCTTCAAATGTACAAAGCGAACAAATTCAGAAGCTTAACTAACTGACGAAATGTCACTATATTTCAAATAGAACAAAGGAGAGACCAGATGAAATTGGAAACACAATTCAATGTTATGCAGTTCGCATTGGTAAAACTGAATAAAAATAGATTATTAAAAAACAGTACAAAGGAATATGTTTACGAAAAATGTATTTCATGGAGTTGAAAAAGCAGCAAGAGAATATGGTATTATGATTTTGAAAACTTTTATCCATTTGGTTTCTATACGCTCTAAAACTACTAGATGGTTTTGAATAAAACTTTATTTTTTTTATTATAATGGTTTTCGTAGATATAAAGAAACAAAATAGACATATTTTCACCTCATAATATATGTAAAATAACAATATAATATAATAATACAATGACAGTAACCACGTGGTAAATATGGTAAAATTTTTGACCTAATTTTCTATGTCATTCATAATTGTGAATGAAAATTATATGGCCTTGCCATAAGGTCAACGCCAACGAACTTGTGAGTAACAACTATTCCATAACACAATACTATTTGGACAACCTTTTACACTGTTTAAGTTGTATAATCAAATTTATATGTGATAAGTAAAAATAATTGTTTGAAAACAAATCCGGGTGCTAAATGGTTATTTTTGTCATAAATCTATGACATTTAACTATAATATTTTAATATCATGTAGAATTGTTATTGTACGGCTTATAGGCGGTAAGTAAATAATAAAGCAGGAAAGTAGTTCGCCATTTCCGCACTAGCTAAACTTTTCCTGTCGCTAGCCACAATAAATGTCTTGTTTGAAACAAATACATTATTTTATTTATTTGTAACATATATTTCTAAATAGTGGAGAACGGAGAGCTTAGACACTCTCAAGCTCTCCCAGATTGTTTATTTTTTGTTCTTTTTTCTTTATTCGTAGAAAATTTCTAAAGCTGCTAAAGATTTATATGGACTTTTTGTAACTGTTCGTAATATCAAATGTAAAAACCCATTAACCGCAATGCGTGGGGCATATAGAAATAAGAATTATTCATCATCATTTATCATTCATTACAGAGCAACAGTTTTTAATGATGGTTAAATAAATGGCCATTGATTATTATAAATTTACCTACATGATTCTTTAGGACCAGTAACCCGGGAATGGAAAATTTCCAGTTTAAATTAGAATCTAATTTTAGATGAATGTAAGATTTAAAGTAATCTTAGTATTACCCATAAAAATCATACCTTTGTAAGATATTTAATTACTTTGCTTGTAAATTATGACACGACATTGGTAAACACAATATAAGTTTCGACATTGTAGATTAATTAATTTGATTAAACTTTTATATTGAACACTTATTGTCATTAAAATACCTAACCATCATATATCCGGGCCCGTCCTCACAACATCATGGTGAATGACAGTTCTTAATTTTGTATCTTTTTAAATTCTTCGTATACTTAGTAATTCTTCACAAGGAACAACGTTAGAAAATATTGAGTTTTTTACAAATTCAAATATATGTGATTCATTTGAACTATAACCATTTAAATCGAAAGGCTTAAAAGTGAAGAATATAAAGTTTGCCTCTACACGTGTTGTAGCAAAATATCAAGCACCCACGTTCATATACATACATCACGAGAAGTTTTGTTCTGTGACAACAATGAATAGAAGTTAAATTTTGTTTTGTTTGAGGTACATTTTTTCTTTTTGTTTTTGTTCTGTGATGTAGTTCTTGTCATCTACAATTAACTTCTTGGATATATAAAGTATAGGATAATAGTTTTGACTAATTTTGTGTTTAAAATGTTAACTTTGTAAAAAAAAAATTAGCTTGTCGAGGACACTTTTGAATGTCGTTATAATTTATTACTAGCTAGAATAATAATAATAATTAATATTTATTATTATCTATGGTAATAGATGATTATAAATACTCAAGAATAGATAAATATACAAGAAGACATTGATTTAAATATTTATTTGAATAAAATTAATTCAATTTTTTTACATTATCATCATATGTGA
>JAKGSA010000005.1:6196031-6229718 GCA_033558755.1 Philaethria dido | reverse complement strand
CTTGGCCGCGTTATATATATATATATATATATAACGCGGCCAAGAGTTTTGCCAGCTAATACATAATTTCACTAAAAGGGCTGGAAGTAGGAAAGGAGTATCATGTCTATGCTGCGGCGTGTATGATGTGACTATGTTTTATGTAACTTCCAATGTAATAACAATTAGTACACAATTAATTATATATAAACGTAAATAGACAAGTTATAATATAACTGGTACGTTTTCCTATATATTATCGAGTATCTATACGACATAAATAAATTGAATCTAGGAACGAGCGTCCAATTCAAAGTTAATTTTGTTGGCTTCGCTGCTCGGACACAATATACTCTGCAGGTATACACTAAGATATTACTTTTTTCAAGAGTCATATCAAATTATTCAAATGCATACTTTCATAAAACTTTCTTTAAATTCAATATAACTAAAAAAATTCTCAGTGAAATGCCATTAATATAGAAATTATATAGAATCTGAAATATTACCTATTAATAATATTTTTTTCAAACTTATATAATAATATTTACAAATTTCTTATGAACGCTTAAAACTATGTACTGAAAGTGAAGGTCACCATCATTTCGGTCACCAACGTTGGGTAAAGACAAAATGTTGCTATCAATCTTAAAGTAAGATATCTATAAAATATCATTACACCTTAATTACTACGACAATGACAAGTTTATGAAACACATACTTTTGGAAGCTTATCAGATCAAAGATGATAGTAACAAAAAGAAAATGGATATTTCCAATTTGACCCATTAGTTGATACATAGACAGTAAATTGAATTTCTATTATAGTTATGTGTAGTGTAAGTTAATATTAAATTGAATTCCCACTCGGCAAGTTTATTTTTTTTATATATCGGTTTGGTTAAACAAAACCAACTTTTGGATTCTACCTCTAAAGGCATATTTTTTCTGAAATGGACGAAAAGTCGAGAAAAGCTTGTTTGTATACTATCTTTACTTATTTTTCTAATAAATGTGTAAAAATTAAAAAAAAAAGTAGTTACGAAAATCAAAGTTTAACTTAATATTTATTTAAACTTAAAACGTAAATAGTATGAAACATAGTAAACAAGTTTGCACAATATCAGGCTTCGCACGAAACGGCGAGGTGATTCCTAGAAACGTGCAAACATCATACAATGAATTTGACGCTACGCTGTGGTATCGATCAGACGCAACTCAATGTTAAGGTCAAAGTTACGCGCTCGCTCTCGGCGACGAGCTGCATAATTATAAAAGAAATCATCCGACCTAATGCTTAAGGAAAGTTTATAACAATCTCAACTTTGAATTCTTGTGAAATTGAAATGGAAATTAATTCTTAAGATATTGTCTTCCATAATCTTTGCATAATTGACGTATCTTGATATAATCTTTGCATAATCGACGTATACTATTTTTTATATAAAAATATTGCTATCAGAAAGTAAAAGATTTGTTTTAGTGGGAAGTCTGAGAATAAACATTAATTATACTCAAAAAATAATAATTTACGAAAGTCTAAAATTAATACTTTTTTTATTAAGTTTGTATAATTTAACCTAATATATTCGTAACCCAAAGGTATTACACAATTGATAAATCATTTTATAATAATGTATCGAGCGTTTTTAATTTAAGTTTGTAATATTTCTTATAAATAATGTTTTTGTATATTTTAATTATAATTTTCAAATTTAATTAAAATCTATAAGAATTTGTAATGAAAAACTAGTTAATTAAAAAATACGACAAAAAATAATAAGAAACCACTTTACAAGGCTACTTTACTATTAATGAAGTGTTCGTTGCAAGTTTCTAAGAGACTATAATATTGTATTACTTAGCATTGAAACATTTCAGCTTTCATTAATTATACAATATTCTTTATTTAAACAATGAATAATAAAGCTATGATGTTGAATGAGAATGACACAATATCTGCTACATACATATAATGTAGTAAAGTATAATATTACATGTATTGATACAGCGCTCTTACAAATTATACAAAGTCCATAAATAATCAAATATGACAAATTATTTCCAATAATTTTAAATGTCAAACGTACATACATACTCGTACATACTTATTTCTTTAATTAATTCACAAAGCCGCATACAAAGGAAAAGCGATAATTAACACACTGTATTGAAAAAAAATCCAACATAATATAATTTTGATTTTTCTAGGCGTATTTTTTTGCCATATCGCTAATATAATACCCATATCTTACTAGGTCTTAATTCGAATTAATATACGATTGAGTTCACCTAACGAGAAAAGAACGTTTAGAGTGCTCAAGTACGCGCCAGTACTAATAAACCTACATTTAGAGTACCCAAAGGCATACCAGTACAAGTGCATATACAATTGGAGCAATCAAGGACGCATTTGTGCTAGCTCATACACAGCCAGAGTACTGAAAAATGCGCTAGCACACCTATTTAGCACGAGAACTTTATTAAGCACTGTTTTTGTGACATTTGTTTTGTGCACTGTTGTTGTGTTATATGTGACTAATTATATGAAAAAACGAAACGCTTAAAATAATTTTTCACTGCTTATTATAACATCAATAACTACCACACAACTACCTATATACTGCTATTTTTTTTTCATTACATTTTTTCTTTTTTTTTTTAACTTCACGCTGTATCCCGCATATAGCGGGGTAGGCAGAGGAAGCCAGAGAACCTAGTGTTAAGACACTCCATTTTCGTTCCCCACTTTCCTCCAAATTGAGGCATTTTCATTACATATAAACACTATTAATTGATGATGGAATTCAGATCTCTTTTATTTCAAATCTAAAGTTTAAACGTTGATATTATTGTAATATCCAATTGATACACTCGTCACAGTCGGAAATACGTATTGAACTAACAAAGGAATCCAACGGCGGAATTCACTGTTCGTTAATCCAATTACGCTACAATACCTAACCTTTGATGTTAACGTGAATGCAAATGTCACTCAGTAAAGTACATCCATTCTGTTAGATAGTATCCATTCGATTAGAGACTACCGCTTACCAATATATAAACGGGTAGCATGGTCCAAATGTATTTCCAAAATTGTGTAGGCTTAAAGCCCAACCAAAAGTGTATGTCGGTGGAGAATTTTTGCACTCCATAGATCCACATAACGATGGCCACCTTCAAAGCTCCAAGGAAAAGTGTACATGTATTCAAACCATAAAGCAAGCCCATCTTTGTATCGGTAGTAAACTAAAAAAACAAATATTAACATAAGTTGAAACATGCTTTGCATTCCCACTTTTATATTTTTTTCTCAGCCTCATGCTTTATCCCAAGTAGCAGAGTAATCAAAGGGAAACTAGTGTCAATATACTCCATTTTTTTCTTTCCGCCCGAATCCGAAATGTTGCACGTTGGATGGCGAAACTCAACGCCGCGATTTTTGTAACCAGACAATCACAGAAGAGATTAATTTTTATGTGATATTATTAATATTAATTTCGTATACATGCAAAAGAAAAAAATTATACTCGATTTAAATAAATGTACCGCAAACGAGTATAATATCTGGTCAATAAAATTAATTGAAAAATTCAAAAGAATTTAAGTACAATTTTCTGATACATTGTTAGCACGAAACGAGCAAAATATCACGCTTTGTTGGCGTAAATGGATTAAGTGGGCTTTATCAATAGGGTTTTAATTGCAGTGGAGAGCAATAGGTAAACATTTTCGTGTCGGTTAAAATTTATAGCGTTTTTTAAATGAATAAAATTATCGTTTTATATCATTTAACTTGAAACCATCGTGGTGGAGTGGGCCAGCGTTTGACTATAAACGTAATAGGTTGTCGGTTCGATTCCTACCTGGTGAAATTATTATATTTAAGTTATTTTCATTTCTCCGTTCCGATAAGACAATTTACGCGCTTTATCTCGCATAGTGGTGGGAGGTAGTCAGAGAAAACCTAGAGTCTATGCACTTCGTCCGCCGTTTTTCGCCCGAATTCGATTGCATGTTAGCTAGCGGAACTTAATGTCAATGTCTTCCCAGAGCGAGGCGTAAACAATTTCTCGAGTGGGAGTCGAATTTATTAAGAATTATAATCAAACACTTTCCACTGTGCCATGATGGTCAAATCAATTGATAACGCATTTTTATACATCTTTAAGTATTTATTTTTATAGATACTAGTGTCCCCGTAAATGCGTGACGCATATGTCACTTTGTATAAACATGGATGTCAAACCATGGTAGTGTGTGTAACATTTACTTTAATAATTTAATATAATTTTTTATGCATTAATTTAGACAGATATTATCATTCTGCCCTCCTTCTCTATATAAACTATAAGTGTGCCAAATTACATGCTCCTCCGTTCGCTTAATGTCCGTAAAAGGGGTGCAAAGTTATTGCTTCATGTAAATACTTCATATAAATTCATATATGTTCATATATATACTCATATATAGATTACTCTGAACATTTTAGTAATAATACGCAGGACGTTCAAGTGGATCAGCAACTCTAGTGTAACTTCATTTGTTGATCTTTTTTTGTAGACGATGTACTATTTTTTAATGATGTGTGATGATTACTTCATGTTTAGTCATGAGGAGATCTAAATTATTTACTAGCACATAACTATATATTACAGTATATGTATTTTGTACACAAACGAAGTCTTGAATCATTATGGAAAATGGAAATCAAAGCTTTATTCGTCCATTTACGTACAATATGTATTAGCCGTAATAAGCCATTTCGTATTCCAAGCTTAGTACGAACTGTTTTGTTTGATATAACCATGTTTTAGTAAACAGTAAACATTGTGCCAAATACTAAGATAGAACTAATAATACTTATATACTAACTGTTACCTGCGGCTGTACCCGTGTCATTAACTACAAATAACTGAGAATAATGTTTGAAACATGGCACTTTAAATGTTCAATATCCATTTTTTTTTAAATAATTTTAATTAACCAATGATGCTCGCTCAGGAGGCTTATCGTTACTGTAATTTTTTTTGTAAAATTTTATTTCAAAAGAGCATCTGTTGAGTTTCTTGCCGACTATTCTCAGCAAAACTGCCTTCCGAGCCATTGGTAGCTTCCGTTAGGACTGACACTCCTAACATGTTTTAAAAATTGACGATTCAAAAGTGCTTGTAACAGCCTATTTGAATAAAGAATATTTTGGTTTAGATTTTTGATTTTAATACAGATAAATAATGTAAAAATTTAAAAAAAAAGTTACTCATTATAATCAACAACTGCTATCTCTGCTAGTAAAAGTCTCCTGAAACTTGACGTAGTCATATTGCATTTTATGAGTATTAATTTTGATATGAAATCCTATTAAACAATTACTAGAATAAAAATAGCCAAAGTTATATAGCGTAATATCAGTCCAGTCCATGCGTACTGTGTCTATTGTATTGATGTTTTCCATGAATTTGCATGTAAGTTTGTTTGTTACGCTTTCACACCAAAACTACTAAACCGATTATCATGAAACTTTGTACACATATTCCAAGAGGTAGTTGAGAAGGTCATTTTATAAAAAAAAAGAATATTTTAGCAGATGATTGTCAAAAAAAATTGAAAATCTAACTGCTTCAAAGCTTTCGAATTAGCGCATACGGTATACGCGCTATACACTATAGTATGCAGTATGAACTGCCAATGACACGTGAGCGAAGCCGCGGAAACAGTATGAATATAACATCCCACGATGTTATACTACAGAGATTGTTAACTACTATGGTATAAATGTGGATTAGTTTGGTTTAGAAAACTAAATATATGTTATAAGTAAATATCAATTAACGAAATGTTTGTACGCGCATAACCTTCAAATGACTGAACCAAATTTGAAATTTTTTTCTTTTATATATTTGATCTTGTCAATAAAAGGTTTGTATGAAAAAAAAAAGATTTAAAAAAATAATAGCAAATTAAAAACCGTAGTATATGAAAATATGGCGGTATGAAGTTTGCTGGGTCAGCTAATTATGTATAATAATTAATATAGAAATATAATTACTTACTCCTATAAGAGGCATTGACAAAGTAAATCCCAAAAAACATAGTAGACCAACAATATAAATATTTTTCAAAGATCGATAATGACTATGCAGAACTCGAGATGTTGTCGCAGTGAACATGGCCTGAAATAATGTAATCATATAAGTTAATTTAATCAAGTAATAGGTTTCTTCGACCTCTCAGTAGTTATTAGGGTTGTGAGAATATTTCTAGCAATTGATTTCCGTATAATACTTTTTTTTTAATATTTGAATAAAATTGTATCATGTTACTTGCTGTTACTTGCGATTATTGTAATTTTTATCTAAAATATACAGTTTTTTCTCTACTACGGTAGCGTTTGACTTTAAAAGAGAAGCAGTTTCAAATCCTACTCTGGAGTATGATTGTGTTTAAATTATTTTCATTAACCCTTTCTGGTAAACCGATCAATATGTAATGTCTCGAATAAAAGACAAACGGAGGTGTCTTGACAATAAAACCTTTCATCTTCAAAAAAAATGTCAAATTCATAGTATAAAAATCAACAATTTTCATATATCGAACTTACCAAACAGGCTACTAACGCCGCAGACAGGTACGAGTAAATATAGAGAACAAAAATTTTGTGAGCTTCCATAAATTCAGTACTCAATGGCAAAATTGTAAATAATAAATAATGAGGTGTATCTACTGAATTAAAATCCACACATTTTTTCAAAATCATATATAGTACTCGTACTATTAAAGAACGAGCAAAGGCTGTGCATATAAAGATTATTGTAAATATAAGAATTGCATTATCCACCATTGTAAATGGGTTCATTCTTCCAAAATCGTAAACACCGATGAGCCCAACACCAAACGGGTCAGTGACTAAATTGAAATTTTTAATCTGCAATAAAATAATATGTGTTACAATATTGTAATTTAAACTCTAAATTTTAAACTCACTATGCGTATGTTTGTATCACGTTAGATCAGTCACTTTTTATAACTAACTTCAGCCCAGTTGCGATAGAAAAGTGATTATCCTAAAGCGTTTTTTAACTTTGATACTTGACAATTTATCATTCACGCGTGCACTGAATAAAAATCAAAAACCTGCATATTATACTTACTCAAAATTTCAGTCACGTAATGGGTTATATACCGCTCAGGATGATGTTTATATAAACCCTTTTACACTAAATAGGAAGTCAAACTGTTAAATATTAAGTATACTTTGCTATACTTTTATAAAATCGAATATCTTCAAAATGCAGATTGATTGATCTTTGAACCACAATTTGAAAAATCGAATCTATTATGAGTATTCGTTTAAATAAAATGTCCATAGGAATATTTAAAAACAATTTAAACTCAGTTTCGTGTGCAATAAACTACTTCGAACTTTCATAGAAACTAGCTTAATATTACCCGAGACTTGTCACGAGAAAATTGTCACTTAAAAATGAAAAACATTTTAAAGTGCAGCTGGAAGCGAGGGAATAGAGTGAACTTGACAATGGATAGTTTTGTCAAACATCGACTAAAATATTCATAAGAACGGAAGTAAAAATTTCCTCGGAAATAGCAATTCAGCATAAGCATGTTCAACCATTTTGAATGGCAATAGACAAGGGAATCAACTTAAGCCCGTTGAATTGCACTATCTATCGTTTTTCATAAAAACTAAAATTATAATTTTAGAATTTTCATTACTTTGAAATTTCATCAAAAACTTAGTTTGAAACTATCATGTCTTTTGTAGTGAAATTATTATATATTTTGTAGTTCTATAATAGAATAATATCTAATTTCGTTTTTTGAAAATTACGGTTTTATTTTTTATCATTTAAAATTCAAGAAATTTCAATACCTCTTTTGATACTACCATGCAAAATGGAAGATATAGGCAAGGATATATAATATAAATAGTGTAAGCCGTTTAATTACTCATGATGCACAATTCAGTCCAACTTCACTGAAGGTTATAAATACTACTATGTAGTGAAGTCTAAATAATAACAAAATAGAACTTTTAAGTCTCACTTTACCAGCACAACGTAAAAAGAAACAACAACTGCAAATCCTTTTAATACCAGCAACAGCATTTTCCAGTAATTAAGTCTACCTCGCAAATACATTAGAGAAGGTTAAATAAAAGCTCTATATTCTTTCTGCCTACGATTTTTGTTTCACTTTCGCTGAATTCACGGCAAAAGAATGAAAGCTTTTAAATTGATTAAAATATGCAATTTAAGAGATTGACTCAGAAAAAAGATTTTGTAGAATACGACATTAATATCTATACGTATAGGTTGATGTAACTTTTTACATAATTATGTTACAAACATAACAGGCAGACTCGATCAAATTATATATATTTTTTACGTAATACTGCTCCACCATTAATCTTGATCCACTTTTGTAATGTAGAATAAATCTAGAGACACCAAACATCTTGGTTTGCAGTCTCTTGACTGGCAACATAAAAATTTAAAGTAAAATTACACAAACCATTTGAAAATTCGTTTGGAGTCCTAATAATTCATAACTAACGAATTTCAAAACATAATTTGGTTTGTCTTTTAAAACCTCAAAGATTATTAGTTAGAATATCAACTTCGTAAATATAGGTAAAAAGGTTACTATGCTAACGTCTACATATCGGTATTGATCAAAAATGATGTATAATCAAAGACCTAATCTCCCCCTACATGACCTAGAAAATAGAAATTTGGTGACCAGCTAGGTAATTATATGAATTCCAAATAAAAAATGAGGACATGAAAAGTTTCTTTAAAAGTTTTTTATTATTTTTAATATTTATTTGTATTTGAATTTGTGATATTCTCTCTATTCTACTCGTGTATTCTTAATATTGAATTTACCTACTATTTGTTTTTGATAGGGTATTATATAAGATTATAAATCTTACATTAATGTATAAATATATAGCTTAAATACATACATACAGCAAATTAAAGTACGATAAGTGGTTGCAATTGAAGCCAAAACTCATCATCAAGTTTTTGTAATTATATGCAGTCACGTCATGACAATGTTGTAACGCAAGCTTTTAGTCACAAAAACCTTTTACAGCGACACTTAAGATAAAAACTAGGCCGTGATAAACTAAAAACATTATTTCTATGATGAAACTACAATAGACGTAGTGTAATTTTATTCGCATAAAATGCCAGAATATGAAAACACCTACGTACATCTTATATGAAACAAGCTTGTTCTTGTATGAACGCTTGAGCGTGCAAAGTTCTGCATTTGCATTATAATGGATATTATGATAATATACTGTCAGTTCTCTTTGATTCCATTTTGTTAAAGCTCATATGCATTGTTGTATGCTACATACTAGTTTTACACGCCTGTCCTGGTTAACTCTATTATTCGACATACTGATGCCATTATAAATGCAAAGATTTAATTTAACGTTACACTGAAAGTAAGCTCATGAATAATAAAATTTGCTTAAACAAATAAATTTTGACAGAAGCATATTTCATGGTAGCCGTAACACATTGTAGACTTCCAAATGCTTATATTTTAACAGACCGCATAACAATTCATTGTTAAGATAACAAAATTATATTTGATGCTCATAAAATATTACATTTGCTAGTATAATTTTGTTATTTAATCATTTTTTTACGGTGAAATGTACACTTAAAATCCATACTACGGTGTATGTGTCTGAGTATTTTTTAAATATAAATGTGTGACTTTCATTCAAAATGCATATTTGTATTTTAATAATACATATACACTTTAAATCATAGAGGTATTTAAAGAAAGTATAGAGTTGAATTGGCGATCATTAATCCCTTAATTGGCCTAAATGGATAGATTATTTTTTTAATTTGCTAAGCATATAATTTGAAAACAAATCATATTATGGAGCGTAGGCGTAACATGCGAAGATGTGTTATATTCAATGTATTTCACTCATAGCCATCTTGCAAAGGCCACTCTTGCTTTGACACAAAGCCTGCACAAATAGAATGTCTCGTGACTACTTTCTAATCCATTACGATAATGTGATGGAGTGTCCGTAAGCCTTTAAATTTTAGAGATAAACATCAAATAAAATATTTATTTATTAATCAAGATATTCTTGAATAGAGTATAGACAGAAATATTATTCAAATGCGAATAAAAGGTAAGCTGGAGTCTTAGCAAAATAGAAGTGACAAAAGAAGTAAAACGTATAGTTAGGATACATCTACCAGCAAAGAGCTACCTGTAACTCTACTGTACTCTACTGACTACTGAGTTAAAAGGGGTAATGAGTGCATTTTGATAAACAATTTTATATCGAAATTAGGAATTAATTACGTAATATTCAGAATGTTATTTAGTTAAAGTCCTTAAATTTATTGTGATTTATTTTAAAGCATTATATTACATAAACAACTACTTAATTTCATGGAGCTGAAGGACGAGTGAGGGTAATTCCTATATATAAGTAGTTATTTCATGGCCCCTAATCATCGATACCGAGTTATAATATACTAGAGGCCCGCTAACGCGTAAACAATGCGTTACGCTACCAACGTCATTAACAAAAACGTATGTCAAAGGCATTGCAACGCATACTTTGTATCATTATAAATAATATTGCTATTCTGCTGACGTCTTTAAGTGTCAAATTCCGTTCACTAATTACTACATAGATAACTTAGATTTATAAAATGCTACATTAAGCTAGAACAGATTCGAAAGTAAAAAATAATAAAAATAACTTACGTGAAAAAAATCTTTTATATCCATTAGATCATAAAACGCTTTAGATGTATATTCAGTGGAAAATATTAAGAAGATTAAAATGAAAGCGGTTGAAAATGTTCCCCACAAAAAAGAGAGTTTGAAAAGCTAAAACAATATTTATTTTCATATATTCGTATAATAGCAATAATGTTAGTAGCATTCATGTTGGACAATGAAAAATAATTTACTTTCGCTAATTTGATTTTAGTGTTTTTTCCTTCATCTACCGCAAATATTTTATAATAATTTCAATTGTATATCTCTGCAACTTTGTTGCATTTAAAAATGATATATTCATATTGCTGTTTTTTCATCTCTCTTAATTATTTTGTTCGTACACATATTGAATTTTTTTCCAAAGAATAATATAAAAATGCGAACATTTTATGATTATGAAAGATAAGTTTATCGCGCGTTTATAGCGCATCGAATGGTCAAACTCATTTCCATACGTGTAGTAGCTTTGACGTGCTCGATAAACAAAGAAAATGCATTTTCTTATATATATAATAATACGCTTGCCCCCTTCCTCATATCTCTTACATAAATAACTTACTTATATTACTACCATTGGTATTCTAACCTTCAAAAGCGCTTTATCCGTCATAGTCGCTATAAAAAAATTACAAATCCAAACTGTACCAATTACAAAAAACCTCATGGACATACTATTTCGGTCGAAGCTGGTAAACATTTTCCTAAAGAGAAACGATTTATATAACATAAATTATATATAATAAGCCATTCCTAATTATATTGTAGCAATTAATTAATTATATTCCCGTAAAAGTAATTATTTATTGCTTTATTAAATAAATATAATAAATTATAATAGTTATTGTATTTATTAAGTCATTTTTTTTTGTTTTGTTTCAGCAATTACTATTAGATTAATTAATTTGGTATAATACATTTTATGTGGTAAAATAAGATTATATCGCTTACTTGCGACATGCGACAATATTTTAAATTGACGTCATCGTGGCGCAGTGGGATAGTTTCTAACAGAAAGCATTTAACAATTATTGTATGCTCTTTCTATCTACCCTACGACATGCGCGAAATATGTGAAGCAAAAAAAATCTCTTTTACTACAAAAAAAAATAAGAACCCTACAACCTTTTCGTAGTTGCTACTACAAGAGAAGAATGTAAAAATAGTATTTCAACCTAGCACTGCGCCACGACTAAATATTAACACAGTCAATTTATTCAATGTTTCAATGACTTTACTATTAAAAAAAATGCTCACATATAATGCAAATGAGCCGAAGTAATTTGTAAATCAAGTATTATACTGTCACGACAGTGCACTATGATGTCCTGAGGGGTCGTACACGTTACATTTTTGGCGACCTTCTGACATCTAGACCATGAGGGCGCTTTGTTCATACTGGCTATAAGAAATCGCATTGAATCTGCTAAGTCACTAGCATGCTAGAAGAAAATAAAATGAATATAAAATAAATATGTTATATTGTGATGGTATAAAATCTGTGAATATTTTAAATATTGGTAAAATGTTATTTACAAAACATCTGTTTCACATCCAATCACGTAAATTGCAACCATCAATATACTCTCCAATGTCAAACAAACATGACCGTGAACTCACCACTAGTTGTATCTGCGTTAAAGGTTTCAAATGGAAATATCCACATGTAATCAAATTGAAAAATGTTTTTCAAACTCGAATATATTGATAAATCCACGTGTAAACGCTTTTACTATAGATTTTTCAACAACTACACTAGAGACCGAGTTACAATTGAATAGTGATATTGTAGTGAAGCAAAGTTTTTATTAAATTACAGCTGCTATTGAATGTCATTTTGATTGTGGACTATGCTTTCCTACACTGCAAGCAAGGTATATTTTATATGTCACATTTTCCTTTTGCAATTTAAATTAAGTATTAACGTTAAGTTCTCAAATTAGAAATATTAATTTCTTTAATAGCATTACCGCTGCCAACTTCAAATGACGCTGTCATGGCGCTGTAGGAATGTGGCTTGGCGTATGTACAGACATACGAGGATAGTGGGTTCGATCCTCACTCGAAGAATGATTATATTTAATCTTTTTTTTTTTCATATAGAGAATCAATATTCTCTATACTCTAACCATAACAAACAGAGCATGAGAAGTGTTTTTGCTAAAATACACGTGCATCGTAAGAGGCTTACGATTGTCCAATTTACTTTTTGAAAGCCAAATAATAGGATTGAATTTGTTTAGTAAAAATAAAATATTTGTTTAGACACATAGAAAAATATTAATTGTATTATTTTTAACTGTATTATATTTTATTAATAAAAATAGTAGTAAAATCACATATTCTTTTTATGATTATGAATTAAGCATGTATGATTATAATGATTTTAAGATTTTTATAGCATATTCACTCTACTCACTCACCAATATCCCCCAAAGAGCAGTTTGTAGGAGAATCCCGAAGGAAATACCTCTCATCATAGGATTGAGTGTCTCATTTGAATCCAACTTTCTAACGTACTGCTTAATAAAAAAATCCATGAACATGTAACTTACACCAACAAAAATTGCGTACAATATATACTCGAATAAGTGGGCTGAAAATTAATAGTAAATGTACATATTTTCAATTTATTTTATGATAAAATTTGTTTAGTTGTTTGAATAATAATCTTGACTAAAATAAATTTAATGAAGTAATTGTTTGTATGTAACAGCCATATACGTATAACGTTTATTTCTTGAATACGTGTGTATGTAGAGCAACTCATATCGTACATATATGTATATAGTAAAGCTTGCAATGTACTTCAAAAATATAGTCGGATTTTAGTTTTCTACACTTTTATGTTTGTTTTCTTTCTATTTTTGTTTTATACTTAAACACACTTAGTTTCTTTTGAGCTTTATGTATTATTAAAAGCTTCACGCTATATCCCGCATATAGCAGGGTAGGCAGAGGGAACCTGAGAACCTAGTGTTAAGACACTCCGTTCTCTTTCAACATTTCAGTTCCCCACTTTCCGCCAAATTGAGGCATTACGTGCTGAGCGGCGGAACTCAACGCCGCGCTTTGCCTTGTTACCAAACCCAGGAAATGAAAATACTAAACTTCACATTTCCTGCAGTGGAGATCGAACCCACAACCTGTCGCGTTTACAGTCGCACACTCGTGCCTCTGCACCGCAACAGGCGTTATTGTATTATTACCAGAATTATATTATACAAGTTTGCAACATATTTTTTGAAATTAATATACTATGTTACTTAACCTCATATAGCAGCAGTTGAAAGATCTGATTATAAACATAATAATTGAGTACGATCTCTTTAAAAGCTTATTGTTAAATTAATTCCTTCCCCTACCTAGGCTAGAGACAAAGCGCAATGTACCACCACCAACTTAATCTCTAAATTGGATTGAAACTAAACCTCAGAAAATTCTAGACATAAATAAATTTTAAAATATATATGTAATGTAAAAAAATACCATGAACAACTAAAACTTTTGAAAAGATGTCAAAATTTGTACACGTCGATGAAAATGCATAAGCAACGTATATAAATTTCTTTATACTGTCCCATTTAAAGTGACCTCCTGTCATTTCCTGTAAAAAAGTAATAAATGGAATAAATAGACATAGAAAAATATAATAGATTACTTTTCTTTTATAAAACTATGTATATATTTGCTTAGCGTGGTAGTCGGAGAGATTAATATCAAAGATATGTAGCTTTAATTTACTTACATTTTTGTCACACGACGACGACGAGGCACTTAACGTCAGGTCTATGAAACGGTTATGCATTTTTTTTGTTACACCAATTGACTAAAAAAGAGCATTATTGTGTAATGCTTATTAAATGTAGCACGAAAATATTCACATGTACCACAAAATTGTATAATCGTGACAATTGTTTATATGCTAACTGTATATATATCAAGGTATTTCCAAGTATTTCTTAAGATAATTAAGGACTGTTAATATTTATAATTATAACTAAAATTCTATAACCCCTTAAAATTATTTTGCTTATTTAAAAGCTAACTTTTATAACAAAACAACTACAAGCCAGCAAAGATAATCACAAAACAAATTTAGGTTGAGTACGTACGAACGGTATTGGAATTCAGAAGCTCTAATTAAAAATCCACTTAAATGCCCAATTCATTCATAAAAAAGGCGGACTACTTCAATAAGCCGACTTTATCGTTATAAGCTCTTACTATTATCAGCATAAACAAGTTGTTCTGAAATTAAACACAATATAAATTATGCTTTCTATAATTCTGCTTAAAAGTAAATAACATCGTCGTGGTTCATCAATTCTATATAGTTATGGGTACGATGTATTTAAGTATATATACATATATAGACTTACTAATAACTCCTAAAGAATGATAAAATTGTTTGAATTTACAAAAATTACAATATAATTTGATTATGGTTAAATTTATCATAGTTCAGTTCTTATGTTAGTTGGAAATTATATTTTTGTACTTTAATTTGAAGATGATGTTTAACGTCATATTTATGACAACTTTCATTTTATACCATAAAGTATATTTGCGAGTTTTTAAATTAAATCTGTCAAACAAAATGAGGATTGAAACAAGATTAGTAATAAGTTATTTACGAGTTTCAATTTCGTGTTATTGACGTGAAATAGAATACGGCTAAGCTAACAGGAAATCGGTGAAAGATGATATCTCGAACGATTGCAAATCTAGGTATTGAATCACAAGAATTTCCTTGAAGGCAATTTCTCTGAATCAATGGAAATTATATTACTTGCCTTACTGACGTTTTCTTTAACATATACATTTACGTAATATTTTTCATCAAATTTGTGATATAGTATATCATTTTAGTTTAATATTATTTTTTTATTGACTAAATATTTAATTATATTTAGTATAGAAAGTTATATAATGTTGTATAAAAATTCTATAAGCAATATTAGCATAGTACATACTAATATAACACCTAATACCTAATATAACACCTGTCGTGGCGCAGAGGCACAAGCGTGCGACTGAAAACGCGACAGGTTGTGGGTTCGATTCCCACTCCAGGAAATGTAAAATTTAGTATTTTCATTTCTTGGGTTTGGTAACAAGGCAAAGCGCGGCGTTGAGTTCCGCCACTCAACACGCAATGCCTCAATTCGGCGGAAAGTGGGGAACGGAATTGTTGAAAGAGAATGGAGTGTCTTAACAATAGTTTCTCTGGTTCCTTCTGCCTACCCTGCTATATGTGGGATACAGCGTGAAAAAAAAAAAAGAAAAACATACTAATATTCTTCCATTAAAGTATGAAACATTTTCATGGATCTCACGTAATAAGAAATACTGAATTATTCTGCGTTAATAACTAAGTCTTGACTCTGCTTTTATATTAATAGATCAAAATATTTGCAGAACAAACATTTTTTGCAAGGTATTTTATCTTTTAAAACAATCGTGTACTATGTAATAGAAAGTAAAAAAACATCTATAGTAATCGTTGTGAAACTATCTAATAAGGCTTGTAAAATTTTTGCTTCTACTATGAAGTAGCTACTTGTTATGAAACAACTAAATGAACTTCTGGCGACTGTCGGTCAATCTACATTGATAAAAAGCATAGATATATTTATAGGATAGATTGATAACATTCAATCTTATTTTTCAATAAAATATACTTATCGTACCTTCTATTACTATAATGTAAATATACGCATCATGTAAAGTAGACGAAGTATATATATTTATGCTGAAAATATTCTAGAAAATCCGTATACTTAGAAAATATGCATAATATTTAATATAATAAATGGTACTTTTTATACAATATAATGAGTAAAAATTCATTTGTCACAAAGAATCTTTGTTATACAAAGTTCACAGCTATGTGCATTAGACAAATAAACACAATCAAACATCCGTAGTTTTTCTAGTCATATATGTTTTTCACTGCTTCCTCGCTAAGAAAACCACTATTCTCATTTATTTCAAAGCGTTACCTAATTAAAATTATTAAAGTTTATTTCTATAAACGGCCATCGTGGCGCGATGGGATTGATTGTAAGCGATTGGTTGTGAATTCGATTCCAAGCCGGGGGAATAATTAAATTATTTTTCCTGTAAGACGAAGCGTGGAGTTGAGTTCCGCCGCTGAACACGCAATGTCTCGAATTCAGATGGAAAGGAGAACCTTTCCGTAGAGAGAACTCTACCTACCCTTCTGTGCGGCTTAAAGCGTAAAGAGTATTTTTTTATTACTAACTCCTATTAAAACTATATCATTAGTATTATTATTTTATTATAGTAATGCTTACAGTATGCGATGGCTATGGAGTCAAATCTCATTCAATGCAAATATATATATTACAGAAATCTCTTTACTGCACTCATCCTATTAATAAAAAAAAATAAAAGTATTCAAAGCAATTTATTTTATTTCTTAACATAAATTTATGCAAACACGTTATCAAGTTCACATTATTGCGTATTCCAAGAAAGCTTACAAAGCATTTTCAATTTCATATGACCTTGAATGTGTAATATTTTATTAAATATTATTCAGAAACATGTGCATATTTTTACTGTCGTTGCAATTTCAATAACGCCAGTTTGTAGAATACAGTGATAATATTATATATGTAGCTAACCCAGAGACGGGGTCAGCTCAAGTTCACTACCAAGCTTTGCTGAAGTTCAAGTGCACTATACGGGATTAATATAATCCTGTACACAGATTAAAGTGACCTTGTAAATATTGGAATAGTAATAATATTATATAATACTATCGTGCAATACTGATCTTAATAGTAGATGAGTTCAAATCTTATTTAGAGAATACTTATATTTATAATACAGCCTGTATTATTCCTGGTACAGTTAGCCAAAATGAAGCATGAGAAATCAACTGGCAGTATCTTGGCAGTTTAATGGGTCTGAATGTGTTGCAAGTGGAAAACTAAACGACTTATTCAACTTCTACTACTCTATCCCGACAAATTTTATGTATTGTTTATTTTAAAAATGTATTAACACAAAAAAATAAATAAAAATTGTTGGTAAGATGATTTAAAACAGTATAACCTATTTCATAGTCTTATATGTAACGTCTGTCGTGGCGCAGAGGCACAAGCATGTGATTATAAACGCGACAGGTTGTGGGTTCGATTCCCACTCCAGGAAATGTAAAAGTTTAGTATTTTCATTTCCTGGGTTTGATAACAAGACAAAGCGCGGCGTTGAGTTCCGACACTCAGCACGCAATACCTCAATTCGGCGAAAAGTGGGAAACGGAGTGCCTTAACACTAGGTTCTCAGGTTCCCTTTGCCTACCCTGCTATATGCGGGATACAGCGTGAAGGTAAAAAAATATGTGGCAATGGGATAGCGTGTAACTGTAAACGCTATCAGTTAATAAATAATAATAAATAAATTATTTTATTAGTTGTGGGTTCGATTCCCACTTGGGTGAATTTTAGTTCATTTTTCTCTTTCGTTAGTAAAAGAACACAATAATAACATTATTGTAGTAGTACGAAACGGTGGCAAATACAAAATAATTGCAACTTAAAAGTGACACTTTAAGGTGTAACTCAATATACTAGTGTTGACGCGTTCACAACGCGTGGTCTTTAGCTATGTATATGTTTTTTCTTTTTTTTTTTTAAATGTTATCATTATGCACTCCTTCTTTATATAAACCATAAGTGTGCCAAATTTCATGCTCCACCTTCCGCGTTATTATCGGAAAAAGGGATCCAAAGTTTTTGCTATACGTATTTATATATTGATATGTATCTCTAAACATTGAAGTCAGAAAGTAAATAATTCTATTTAAAAAAAACGGTTAATAAAAAATTTGTTAGTAGGTAGCAGGTTATATATTTAAATATATTACGCCACTCCAATAATTTGCTAGCTCCATACTTATGTACTTACCTAAATATTATTAAAAAAAAATAACATACTTAACAAAACTTGTGTGTTTTTATTACGATAATCCGATTATGGCAGTTTTAATACACGGAAGTTTTTACAATTGACTTATATAAGTAATTATTATAATAGCCTACATATACTATAATATCAAAATATATTGTAAGAGATTAAGGTGGAAATGAAAAGAGCTAAAATACATGATATACTAACTGCTTTTGGCATTTATGTGTCTATTCATCGCTTCTCTTTGAAAGGTGTAACTTACCTTGCATGTCCACTACGTCGAGCTTCCGAAAATTAAATTTCGTTAAGCCCGACGTAGTAAGCAGAATTAAATTAATTATATAAACAAAGATTTAACAAGTTTCTCTATTAATAGTGTACCTTGTAACTAAAGTAGCATAAAATAAGAAATAAGCAATATTTTTGAATCTTGAAATTGAAATTTTAAGTCAATCCCAAGTCGATATACATTTTAGCTTACATACGTATATTCAAACGAAAAATATGCCGCATAATACATAATATGTAATATATATATAATACGTAACACTAGCTTTTTTATAACAATTATTCTCACTACGTCGTATATACATTGATTCTATATACACAGGTATGTACAACCAGGACCTTATGATTTTAAAGAGTTGTTTGAAATTTTGATATATATATCTATTTTAACATGGAAGGTATATTAACATCTTGTTACTTATTATGTTTCAACAATTCATCAAATATTCATTGCAATCCTTCAATGTTGAACCAATTGCTGTAATCATGTAAGGTATACTAGTAAATAAAAATGATATAATACGACATATAATTTTATATTAAAAAATATTAATCAACTGGTATATTTTAAAATAACTACATGTAAGTTCTGTATATTTATTCAAAGTTATGATCTCGCAACAAAATCTACTGTGAAAGGTTTTGCACTGGATATTAGGCCAATATCGGGAATATCCGATGGCAATATGCCGTTGCTGCATTCTATTCTATACTTCTGCAAAATTCCAACGAAGACGATAAATATGAAGGATTTTGCTAAAGAATCCCCTGGACACCGCCTTCTACCTGTAAGAAATATTTACTGAAATTCAATTTTAAGTGCCAAACTTTATTGTTATTTATATATTAAACATCAAACAATCAAACAGCTAAATATATGTTCAAATTTAATATTCATCACTTTTAAAGTATTATAAGGTTTTAATGTAATTTTAAAAAATTAAAAAAATACCATTTTATTAAAGAAAGTATTGTCAGAAATTATATCGTATTATAAAAGAAATCGCGTGAATTAATGGAATTTCCCTTCGCCTCATTAATGAGTGCAGATAAATTGGAGCCAATTAAGAGGATATCATCAAGTAATTACTGGTCATATATGAATAGATTGATTTCGCACGCTTTATAAATGTCATTCAAACGGATTAATTAAAACGTCAGTAATTACGAAGTGAAGTGAAACTTGATTGGTTGAAAATTCGGCTGTCACGGCCCACTACACTGATATAGGTTTTTTTAGCACAAAAACAGCTTTACGTTTTCTCCGCAAAGCAGGAAACAAGTTAGTCAGACGGAAGCTAGTATCAAGACACTCCATCCCCCTCTTTCTTTTTATGTCCTCATCTTTGTATTAAGTGTTGGAACTCAATTCCGCACTTTGTCTTACCATAGCGGATTCATAAAAATAATTTAACTATAATCATTTACCGAGTAGGAATCAAACATACCACGACTTGTATTTACAGTTAGACGTTGTCCCACTGCGCCGCGATGGACTCAATTATATTATATTTATATTTTTTAGAGTGATGAAGACGTGCGAAAATTTCGTTTTATGATCATTGTAAAAGATAGTGGACTTAAAGACTTAAAAGAAAAGCAAGTAATCAAGAGAAAACGTAATACACGTTATTAAAATAAAATATTACATGATTGATACAAAATTTTTCATTAGGATTATTTTATATATTTACATATTATTTTATATATTACCAGGAAATGGAATGTTTCATTTCCTGAATTTGGTAACAAGGCAACGCGCGGCGTTGAGTTCCGCCACTCAGCACGCAATGCCTCTATTCGGCGGAAAGTGAGGAACGCAGTGTTTTAATACTAGGTTCCCTCTGCCTACTACTATATGCGGGATACAGCGTGAAGCTATGTATGTATGTGTATTTACACAGGAGTCATCTTGTGAAAAACAATATTTAAAAAACTAATTATTTCGAAACTATGACAACCATTTATACTTAAAGGTCATTCCTTACTTTATATCTCAGCTTTATACTTCAAACGTTCCTTTTTATTCTATTTTCAAGTAAAACTTTTGTAAATACAATTCAATTACTGGCGACAGAGAAAATTATGTTAAACAATAAATAGGTAACTCATTAAGGAGCCGAGAAATTTAATGGAGTTTAGTGCTGCCTACGCATACGATGCTTAAGGTAAACGCAAATGCTTGCAGCATTTATATACTTTATACAGGTATTTTTTTATTATTATTTATTATCGCAAAAGTTAAACATAACATCCAAAGTAGATTACCTCAGTATTAAGTCAATTTAGGTATAATACACAAACTAATGTTTTTTATGTCATTATTCTTTATTTAATGTCTTTGAGCATGCCAGTTGAGCAAATATCACTTTGCCAATGTCACGTTATATGGAGGATATTCAAGAATAATATTCGGCTTGTGATTACACACATAGACATAAGTACATAGAATAAACAGAAAACACCAGTCGCGGCGCAGAGGCACAAGCGTGCGACTGTTAACACAACAGGTTGTGGGTTCGATTCCCACTCCAGGAAAAGTAAAAGTTTAGTATTATATATTATTTCTGGGTTTAGTAACAAGTCAAAGCGCGGCGTTGAGTTCCGTCACTCAGCACGCAATGCCTCAAATTCGGCGGAAAGTGGAGAACGGAATTGTAAAAAAGGGAACGATGTGTCTTAACACTAGGTTCTCAGGTTCCCTCTGCCTTGCTATATGCGGGATACAGCATGTTGCATGTTGCATGTGAAGTAAAAATAAAAACAGAACAATTATAATCCATTTTTACCTATTATCCATTGTAATACAACTAATACATCAGTAATATAAAGAACAATATGTTTTGTCAAAGAAAAATTAGACACCATAATAATAGCAAAGCTTCCAGTTTGAACATTATTTACTATTACAATTAATTTCAATTGATGATTGCTTCAATTGATGCACGACCATCAAGTGCCTATTGAAATAATTTGAGTTAGTATCGAATAGACAGAAAAATATTACACAACGTATGTAAGAAGAGAAAATTACCTAATTCATACCCCTTAAGAAAAATATAACGCGAAGTGATGTATTATTTTTTATTATAAAATTCACCGTACGGCTGCTATGCCCATCGCGTTCCCAAGCTCAGAGCAGGCCTTGGGACTTGTGACCCAAGTACAGGCTTAAGTGGACCGTTTAAAGGCCTGTTAACGATGGCCTGTACTGTTTGAGCTGTTTTCTTTACCTTACCAAATTAAAAAAAATCCTATAAATGCCGCCTTTTGAATATTAACTTCGAAGTACAATAATATTGCAACTGAGAGACATACTGCTTCATGTATTATTTCTAGGATCTATAATAATGACGACGTGATTATTGAGCGCTATCTTGGATTACCCTGAACCAGGAACTGTTCAGGTGGCCGTATTGCCTTCCTACAGATATAGAAAGACTTCGACGGATTTACCCAAACTTAGCAATTTTGAAATACTATACTATATAATATAGTTAAGACTCATTTTGCATTTCCAAGTTGTGCACTTATATTTACTATTTTTAAGTTGTAGAATAAAAGGTTTCATATATATTTTTTATTCCATTTATATCTGTTTCAAACTTTCTATTCGAACTATTAAACAATAAGAACTCACTGACTTGTATCACTTCGTACTATTAAGAAACAAGAACAAACTGTGTAAATTCTTGTTTATCTATCCTAGTATGATTTATTAATGCAGCTTAATTCCTCAAGCTGATAAAGTAGGAATACAGAATCTATAACTTCTTATCCTTTACTTTATGTTGTCGCTATAAGATTTCGCTTAGCCAAAAAATACATACATCAATACCAATAAACATATTTGTGTCTGTAGCCGTATATATCATTTGTGCTATACAAATATCGCATAGCCAGAAAATAAAAAATATTTAAGACGTGTTTAAATCGATGTCATTAAAAATATACATAATCACAGTCATAAAGTCGCAACATTGATAATTTAAAATAGAGATAACATAATTTATAATGAAATCATCGTAGCGCAATTTGACAGCGTCTGACTGTAAACACGATTAGGTGTGGGTTCGATCCCACTCGGAGGAATGATTATATTTTATGAACTATTTTCATTTCTCCACTCTAGTACTTCGCCACTTAACACGCAATATCTCGAACTCAGAAGGAATGTAGCAAACGAAGTGTCTTGACACTAGGTTCACTCGAACTAACGTGCTTTGCGGGATAAAGCATGAAGATCTTAAAATATGTATGTACTCTACATTATAAAATAAAACAAATTAAACAGAATACTTACCAATTCCAAATGGATAAATATGTTCAGTATTTTTAATATTCCCCTTTTCATCGATAAATCTCTCTGGAATAAATTGATCTGGTCGGTCCCATATTGTTTTATCACAATGAACGTCGCCAATAGACAATAGCACTGTTGTGTCTTTAGGTATCAAGTATCCGTCCATGGTGACGTCATCTAGCACTCTCCTCGGACCCGCTAATGGGACTATTGTAAAGTATCTTTGTACTTCATACAGAAACGCCATTGTATATATGAGCCTAATGTGACAAATAATAATTTTAAAAATATGAACTGTAAGAAAAAGGAAATTTTGTTTTATAATTTTTGGTTTGTGTTTATTATGTTAGCTTTTTTAGATTATCTTTCCTTTCGATTATTACGTACATACATTCAAGTTACATATAAACATTTCAAAATTAAGTTGAATATTTAATAAGTAATCTATACTTAATTAGAATATTTAAGTTATAACCATATAAGCACTAGATAAAAGCTAATATTTTCAATATTTTTATTACTGGTTAACGAACTTAGACTTACTTGTTGTTGTCTGTCCATGATGGAGTTAAGTCTCCTATAGTATTAATTATTTCATCGTAAATTTTATTCTGAATTATCTTATTACGTAAAACCATCAAAATAGCAAATTCTAAAACGTTACTAGTGGTTTGTGATCCAGCAATTATGATATCAAGGCATATAATTCTTAATTGCTCCTCTGAAAGTAAACCTCTAATTAAACTCTGTGATAATGTATACAGAAAGTAAAAATCAGGTTAATATTAAAAAAAAAACAATTGACTGAAAAATCATTCATATAATATAAATTATATAGAGATGAATATTTAATAAAATAAAAAACACCCAAAGAACAAAGACTACCTACTTACTACTTAGCTATCAGAAAAACATACAAAAAAATTATTCTTTACATTTTGCTTTATTTAAATCTTATCAATAATTTCAAATAAGCGTTTATTGAAAGTATAGCTATTACAAACTTTAAATATCTTGAAAAGGCTTCTCTTCTTTGTACTGTTAAGAATATTTTAATATACTGACTAGAATTAATATACTGCTTACATCATAGATAGATGTACTCTACATTCCAGTACGATACAGCATATTTCTTACAAAATATGTTAAAAGCGCGGCGTAAAGTTCCGCCACTCAACACGCAATGCCTCAATCCGGCGGAAAATGGGGAACGGAGTGTCTTAACACTAGGTTCCCTCTGCCTACCCTGCTATATGCGGGATACAGCGTGAAGCTATATTAATAAATTTATTTAAACAGTTAAACATTCCCTTACTTCATTTGCATTTTCATAACTTTTAATTTAAGGGTCAGACCCTTTAATAACGGATAGTTTTAAACGTACAAGGTCACTCACACTTGTTTCATATTATAATTAATTAAACTTGAGGCAGGTACCGTCATCCATAAGTATTATATAAATAAATAATTAATTAACCTATTTGCAGATTACACATACTTTGTTTTATAATGTTACTTATTTACATACTGTGTTACTGTTTACAATTTTCAAATCAATCAAAGCTACTATATGTATAAATAATATTTTATTAAGCTTAAAAATATTCTCTTATGATTTTTTTTATCAAAAAGAATTATCCAAGCAGTAGTGGCATTAAAATATCAAAGTAGGTAAGACTAATGCCGACGGTCTCCTACCAGTTTTCTAAATTATTACATAAGGTTCTAATAGCTTAATGGAACTGATGTACATATTTTTTTATTTTCTTTGTTCAATACATGTAGTATTTATTATTATTCTATTACTGATATTATACTGATTATTTCATAATAAGACAATTAATCTAATATCATAATAGATATAGTAATACAAATAAAAATAAACCGCAGAAATGTATGTACGCGTTTTGTTCTTTTCACTATGGTCAGGACAAGGTTTGTGTAAGAAAAAATGAAAAAAGAGAAAAGGTCTAATCACTTTTATATTTCTTAATACAGTACAATTTTTGTTTTTTTTTTGAAGTTTACACAGTATCCTGCATTTAGCAGGGTAGGCAGAGGGAACTTGAGAACCTAGTGTTAAGACACCCCATACTCTTACGACAATTCCGTTCTCCACTTTCTGCCGAATTGAGGCATGGCGTGCTGAGTGGCGGAACTCAACGCAGCGCTTTTGTCTTGTTACCGAACCCAGGAAATAAAAATACTAACATTTCCTGGAGTGGGAATCGAACTCACAACCTGTCTCGTTTACAGACGCACGCTCTTGCGTCTGCGCCACGACAGTTATTTTTGTTATTTAACAGCTATAGAGAATTATTGATGTTCCAACCAAAAGAATTATATTTTTTTAGTCCGCAACTAAAAAAATACACGGCGGTACAATGCACACCGTCGGTCGGCTAGGCTTGTAAAATAGAAATCGTACGTTATATTTTTGTAGCTTCACACTTCACCGCTTAGGTGAATAGATAGACGGAGCGCCCATCACTATATCCCTGCCTACTTCTTTCACCTCATCATGTCATTGACCTCTTCGCCCCAGCTTCATTTTTTTAAAACTCACCTGTAAATGTTTCTTTATTTTCATCCATCTCTTGCAAAAATGTATAAATGAAATCTTCACCTTCTATTAAATTATTTTTGTGCTTTGTTATTGCTTCCTAAAAGTAATAAACTTTAAACAATGTATTATGTTTCATGTTTTATAAAAATACAAGCCCTATTATTTCGGCTAGTATACTTAAAAAATAGAAGAGAAATAGTATACTATTTTTAGTTATATATATTTAACACGAAACATATAGTTTTATATTTTATACAAAGTAAATAATAAAAAAATTAAAACGAATACAAATTCATCCTTAAAACATCCATCCCTTGAACGTGAAAAAGATTAAGTTAAAAAGAGCTCTATGAAACGTTTAAATATTTTCAAGAAGAAATTTAGATCTATCGTTTCTTGGCAATAGTCAGTAAAGACTTTACAAACTATATTATGGTGTTTTTAAGTAGTTGTAATATATTTTTTCAATCCATAAGAACCTTAACCTGAACCTTATTTGTTGCTGTAATCACTTTTTAAGTCTATCTTTTGATATTAAGATCAACCACTATTTGTTGATTAATCGGTAAAAAAGACAAGATTGTTGAAACACCAAAATATCCTATATGTATACCACATACGCAAAGTTTATTTAGGGATATATAACGAAAAAAAAAATGAGGTGAAAACGTAGCAAAGTACGCCAATGAAGTGGTTGTTAGTTAATAGTAAAATATGTTACATGCTTACATCAATAATATCTGATATTTGTCGATTCATATTCTTTATTAAAGTGTAACCACTCGTATCTGGTAGAAGAAATCGTATCCATGGCCACTGATTAAGCCATCCGCCGGCCATTGAAAATGCTTTTGATCTAGTACTCAATAAATCTAATAGAAAATTTAAGCGTTCTTCTTTAATTCTTTCACCTGAGAAAATAAAATAAGCTACAATTAGAAAGAGTACTTTTAATGAAATGTTATGAAGTTCTTGGCATATAAGTTCGATATTTTAAGTTAGTCTTCATTTTAAGTTAGTCTTACTTACATATGAATTTATATTTTTTATTATGTATACTTTTTGTCGTTTTGTTTTTTATATCTATTTTATAATTGTGATAAATTATTATTTAAAAATATTATACTACACAACAAATTCTTACACTATACACTATACAACAATTCACTCTTACAACCACAATACTATGATTGATAATAATATCAAAGTCTCCTATGATCCTTATTTCATTTTTTCTTTCACTCTGTTGTTACTTAGTCTATTAAAAAATTCTTATAAAATGATATGTGTAATGATATGGGCACCTGCTATTCTTAATAGTAAACATGAATAACAAATCTATCATTGAAGATGTCGATGAGATATCGGTATCAAACTCGCGAGTTTGTTCACCCGAGCAATGTAAAGAATATCTTAAATTTAATACGGGTTTAAAAGTCCTTCACGTTAACATACGTAGCCTTTGTTGCAATTTTAATTCTTTCTTGATTTTACTAAAAAGATTAACCCTTAAATTGGATGTTCTTGTCTTGTCTGAATGTTGGCTGAGTAAAGTCACAATTGTACCTAACATTCCTAACTTTCGTTCGTTCAAGTCTAATCACTGTAACCAAAATGATGGCGTTGTAGTTTATATTAGAGATCAGTTAAGTTGTGAAGTAATTGAGCCTGTGTTTGACGAAGCTAATTGCTTATTAATTAAACTCTCAAACAGTATTGCTATGGTTGCTTTATATCGATCCCCATCCTATACAAACATAAGTACATTTATAAAAAATCTGGAGTACACGTTAAACTTAATAGATACTTTTAAAACTATTATGGTTATAGGAGACATAAATATCAACATTGGTCACATGTCTAAAGATCCACGAGCAGATGAGTATCTAAATCTATGTGCCACATACGGCCTACTGCCAGCACACTTACTTCCTACCAGAAATGATAGTTGCCTCGACCACATAATGCTTAAAACAGATAAATGCGCAAATACCTATGTTTTGGATACTCTTTTTACAGATCATTATCCAATATGCATTTGCTGCGATCTACTAACTACGCATAAAACAACAATACAATCATCCGTATATATTAATAAGTCTGCTATTGTCAGTGATCTCGAAAAACATGACTTTTCTGATGTACTAAATTCTACTGATCCTGAACACTCTGCAAGTAAATTAGTCTCAATTATATCCTCTACCATTAAACATCATTCGCGTAAAGTGTCTGTCCCCAGCAAAAAACGTATATTGAAGCCCTGGATAACCCCAGGATTACTCCGTTGCATACGAAACCGTGACAAACTCTACAAGAACACAAAAAAACATCCTAATAATATAATTATAAAAACTACTTATAATCGGTACAAGAATTTTTGTAATAATTTATTAAAGAAAATTAAAACGAATTATGAAAAAAATGAATTAATAAAAGCCAAAAAAGACACTAAAAGGACTTGGGATCTAATTAAACAGTTTGCCAACATTCCAAAAAAGAACATTGACGAATCAGGCCACCTTTTAAAATTAGCAAATAATACTAATGAAGCAGTAAACACGGTAAATAATTTTTTTGCTAATATTGGAAAGGAGATTGTATATAAGGTAGTTCGACCAACTATTAAATATAAGAATTATATACCAGATTCACAATTTATGCCAACTTCGATGGTCATTAATAGCACAGATGACTCAGAAATTAGATTTATCATCTGCCACCTCAAAGATAACTGCGCAGTAGGGTGGGACAGCATTTCAGTCTCAATATTAAAAGCTGCTGTAGATGTCCTAGCTCCCTTAATAACTAGGCTATGCAATTTATGTTTGTCGAAGGGTGTTTTTCCTGGAGTGTTCAAAAAGGCTATTATTCATCCGATTTACAAAAAAGGTAGTAAAGAATTAGTTAATAACTACAGACCTATCTCCATATTAAGTGCCTTATCCAAGATCCTGGAGAAAGTGATTAACGGCCGGCTTATTTCTTATTTAGATAAATATAAACTGCTTGAAGACAACCAGTATGGCTTTCGAGCCAATAGGTCCACGGAGGATGCAATTATGAATTTGATTGATACCACAACACAACATATTGACAAGAAGAAGAAAACCGTTGGAATTTTTTTGGACATATCAAAAGCCTTTGACACAGTGTCTATCCCTCTGTTACTTTCCAAATTAGAGAAAATTGGTATTCGAGGAATAGCATATGATCTTTTTAAAAGCTACCTAAGTGACAGAACCCAGTGTGTTACCATAAATAATATTATAAGTAGTGAGGAAAATATATCTTTCGGTGTTCCACAAGGAAGTGTGCTAGGACCTATTCTCTTCCTTATCTACATAAACGACTTGTGTAAGCTACAAATTCCATATTGTCAAATTATCGCCTACGCTGATGACACTGCTCTGATTGTTTATGGTAACACATGGTCAGATACTCGTAGGCGCAGCGAGCATGCACTAGCTATTGTAATGAATTGGTTATCTTGTAACGTTTTAACGTTAAATATCGAAAAGACCCAATTTATAACTTTTGGACACAAATCCCAACTTCCACGTGACCCCTATTCCATCATTGCTCACATATGCGTGAACCAAGATAAAAATTAAATTGCGATTGCCGTCCAGTTTCTCGTGTACATACCATTAGATATCTTGGGGTAACCCTCGATGAAAGTCTCGCCTGGACTGAACATATCCAATCAATGGTGTCCCGAATGCGTAAACTGGTGTACATTTTTAAAAAACTTAGATCTAGTGCAAATCAACAGCTTTTGAAGATGGTTTATTTTTCTCTTGTCCAATCTATATTAAAATACTGCATACCGGCGTGGGGTGGCACAACTAAATGTTTAATGCTTCGTTTAGAGAGAGCTCAAAGGTGTATTTTAAAAGTAATGACACACAATCCTAGTCGTTATCCAACTTCTGATTTATACCAAGTTTGTAATGTACTGACTGTTCGACAATTATTCATTTTGTGCACTATCCTCTGTAAACATAAATGTGTTTCTTACGACCCCAGTATCATTGCATCTAAACGTAGATTCGACAAGGTCTGCCTAATCGAACCACGACGATTGGCTTCCTCAAATAGACAATATTATTATTTAAGTCCTATGCTGTATAACAGAGTCAACGAAAAACTTAATGTTTATCCCTTAACCTCGCAAAGATGTAAAATTATGCTTACTGACTGGCTGCTAAAATTAAATTATGACGAGACAGAAAACCTTATAGCCGGAATAATATGAGTCTTTCACTATCAAACAGAGTTCACTCATGCACCCTTACACATACACACCTATACACACACACACACACACACACACACACACATACACACACTCACAAAAAAACCTTTTTGTGAATTTGTAATTTCTTACTGTGTCACTTTGTATATATATATTTTTATTCTAATTTGTCATTACTTTCTCTCTATGTTATTTTGTTATATATTTACAACTTTAGTACTGTATTGTTAGTAAGAACGCTTGTGAGGTGGGCGTTAATAATCGCAACACAGTTTTATACTAATGCGGTTATTATCGTACAATTTTGTTTTTCTGATGTCCTGCTAAATGTTGGAAATGAATAAATAAATAAATAAATAAATAAATAAATATTGATGGTACAATATTGTTCGGTATTGACTGTTATTTTACCAAGTATCTATCATGGGAAAGAAATTGCAAACTCATTTATTTATAAAATAAAAATGCATATACTTGTACGTCAGTCTACTGGTGTACATTGTAATTCTTATTACATTAAAATTTCAAACAGAAACTAAAAATAATAAAAAAATTACAAGAAATGTTTTGCAATTTTTAGAAAGTCTGGTACATAATTACTACATCATAGAGATGAAAGTTATGAAATTTTATTTGCGTACTTAAAAAAATATAAAACGGAATTCTCATGTAGAGGAGTTCTATTTGTCTTCGTATACGATTTTAAAACGCCCTTTACCACCGAGATGGAGGCGGTAATATATTTTTTAAAAAGTAGTAAAAGGATCCACACTTGCAAAAGGTTTTTTATTCTAAATATGAAAATTTACTTCTACCTCTATAATTGAAAAACCACATCAAAAGTTACGATGCAGTTTTAATTACTAGCATGATTTTAGCCATAGAGCAGTTTATATTTGTTAAATTTAAACATTTGTTGCTGTACCGTTATTTAACTTTACTTAATATGTTCGAACTAAATTACGTAAAATTTGAATGATCGCTAATACTTATACCTATGGAATTTCCACTCGCAATTTTAATAGAGCGACTTTTGAATAGACCAATACTGAGCAATTTGTATTATATTATAAGTAATGTGAATATTGTAATAGTTGTTTTTACGTAAGTAATGGTCCTCATTATTGTGCAGTGGGGCAATGCGATAGTTGTGGATTCGATCTTTACGCGGACATTAGAATTTGATATTTTAATTACTTCGTTTGATAAGATAAAGTGCGGTGTCGGCCTCAAGTTCAGCTCGATGCTCGACTTCATAACACGCTATGTCTTTTAAGCGGAAACTGAAGTGGAAAATGGAGCGCCTTAACACTACTCTCTCACTGGCAATTCCGTTATAGCCAGAAGAAATGTTAAGACACAAAAAAAACGAAACACATCGTGGCGTAAACTTGTGAAGTAAAAAGATACTAGTAGAAATACAGCGCTTAGGGAGTCGTAAAAGCCTGTTTCATGTAAGTGCTGCAAGTGTACATTAAAATTGTACAAGTGTGACCTAGGATCGTGGCTGTAATAAAAGCGCCAATGGCAAGTATCCGGGTTTTAATTCCAATCCCAAAGCTTCGGCTCGTAACGATGTCGTGTGTTGACACGTGCCACTATGATACATGATTCTCAAGAAGCAGTTTTGTAAGTAGTTTTTTCGATGAAACAAATTTTGTTGGAGTGCATAAATGTGAATATGAAAACATTTTTATTCACGTTAGTATTTTCAAATAATAAATAAGGATGAGTAAATACAATAAACTGAAGGATAAACTCCTAGCATGCCGAAGTGCTCAGATTAAATGATAGTCGATTGCAAAACTAATTGTTGAATGAAATTGCTATGAACTAAGTTATTGTATGTCTCAAGTTTCTACGTAATTTCGTTAGAACCTACAATTTTAAATGAGATTAATAATACGTTCTGCTTTAATATTTTTTTTTACTAAATTTCTCACTTATTATATTATAGACAGAGAGTCCAAATGATAATCTCAATTGATTAGTATTAAGGCACATTCCTCTTAGAAATATATTTAAGGATTTAAAGGTTGAGTGATGTACATATCTTTTATATTCTGTAAAAAAATAATATCTTGGAATCCGCAACTATTTAGCCTATACTATAATTAATAATATTGGACCATGGCTTAATTTTGAAGTAAAATTAGTATTCTTATTAGTCTTCTAAAGTCTAAATAGTTTAAGTTTCAATTTTATTATCTATTGAATTCAAAGAAAAATATTAAATCTTCTAAGGGATTCACTATTGAATTTTTAATCCACCTCATAACCACTCCTTGAATGTAACAGTTAATAAATTTGTTAAACCATATTTCGTTTTAATACGACACCGTTTAATCTCTATGAAAATTATAAGTTTTTTCACTTGTGGTAATTTTGGGGGCTTTGATATTTTTTATTTGTTGAACTTTGACACATCATTTGGTTCTGAGGCGGTTCGAAGTTTACCGGGTCAGATCTACTAATATTATAATTTTTACTATAATTATATATTGCCTTTCACGCCAAAACTACTCAACCGATTATCATAAAGCTTTGTACAGATATTCTTTGAAGTATTAAAAAAGACGTGGAATACTTTCTATAACTAAAAATATATTTAAAAAAAAGGTTCGACAGATATGTTTGTGAAAATAAATACTTTAAAGCGAAATTTCAAATGACCACATATACACACTATACGCTATGAGATGCAGATGGGACTGCCATTGATCACACGAGCGAAGCCGCGGGCAACAGCTAGTATTTAATAAATATTTAGCAAAATATAAATAATATTCAATACTAGAGTCTTTGTTTACAGCTTAACAACGGATATGTCATTTTACATAAAAGTTTACGTCAAATCGCATATACTATATATGTAATATTTTCTTTATTAATTACATTATTATAAGCAAAATACGCTTTTTGCGATCCTTTTCAATACAAACTTTAATTGTGCCATTATACTCCTCCGTCCGCAAGAAATAACTTTGTATATTTTTTTATAAAAATTGTGCCGACCGAGGAGTTCAAATATATAGATTTAGAGAAATGAATATTTTATGACATTAAAAATTGAATAGTTGTATCCTTGTCCGATCTTATGTTGCGTTTTATACACCAGCTGCATAGTGCTTGAGTGCTACGCTTTATGTAGCAACGTTGCTACGCTATCATATCCATATACTAATACGTGGAGGAAAAACTTTCAAACCCTTTTAAGAATGTATGCGAAAGGAGAAACAGAATTTGACGTAGTTAAAGCTAAGTATGTAGAAGCCAATATTTTACGTAATAATACATTAAAACATATTAATTTAATAATATAAATATTACATACACTACATTACATTTGGTATACCTTTTGTAAAATGGCATCATCGTTTCTAGTCAAATGTAATATATTTTTGATCAATTTGTCATATTCCGTATAGTACATACAATGATCATAAGAAATTGTAACATTACTTGACGAAATTTAGCTTAGTTTAAACATTACGTAACCATTTTTTTTTTTGAGTTAGATTACATCCACGGGCTCGCACTTGCCCGTGCCTTTTGTTT
>JAKGSA010000005.1:6130322-6195914 GCA_033558755.1 Philaethria dido | reverse complement strand
CGTGTACATACTTAAATAGATTACCTTAAAACTATGGTGAGATCCTCACTGACTGATGAAGCTACCGATCACGTCACCACCGTCGTCGGAATAGTAGACACAGGTATTTGTGTGTCTTGTTACTGCGACGACCGCGTGAGGGATACTTTCGTGAACACGGATCCTCACGCTTCTGATTCGGACGATGATGAAGTGTTCGTACGTCTGTCCTTGTGCCTCGTGGATGGTCATGACGCGCGACCGCTCTCCGGTTCCGTATCCTTGGTCCATCAGGACTCTCTTCTCCTCCTGCGTATGGACCAAGTATAAGGTTCCCTCTCTGTCTTTCGGTATTCGCGCGTCAGTGTACCTTTTCCATTGTAGGGAGTGGACGATGTAGCTCGGGGAGTATATGTTGTCGTAGACTATTGCGAGGGCGTAGGCGACGTCCATGGGGTTCCGGTGCGTGCAAGACAGTTCCCTTGTGATGTTAATTGTCAGGCTTGGGCGACAGTACCTTAGCTCGAACAGGTTGTTCCTGTCGATATAAGGTAGCTGATTTACGTCTCCGATGAGGGTGACCACTTCCGCTCCTGATAGCCTGGTCGCCATGACGATAGCTCCGAAATGGTTCATGAGGGCCTCATCCACCGTTAATCGGCTTATATTGATACCATCACGAAAACCGTTTACTAAAATAGAAGCCATTGTGCGCACTCTTATCTTAGTCTTTTCCCCGAAGCGGTGCACTAGCTTCTCTCTCAGATTATTATATTGCAAATAATGAGTTTTATTAACAAATAAATAATATATGTACCTAGCAGAAATTAAATTTAGAATAAACGGACCAAGAGGAAGTAGATACTTTTATTAATGGATTAGATAATCATCGCATGTACGCTAAAACCGATGAATATTTAAAACGTTAACCTGAATTCATGACCGGGATATTCGGATGCCGTTCATATTCTTACCACATGTAATTAAGGCTCATTAGAATTGCATACATTACTATGCAATTGTAGATCTTCACATAAAATAGATTCAATAGATTGGTGTCAAATAAACAAAACGCTTTATATTTAAGAAATATATCTTTGTAAACAATATGAAAATACGAGACGATGCTATATATGAATATATTTCATATAAAAATATTTTAATTAATAAAATGCATTGAAAAACTTTAAAATTTAAATAAAATTTTGAAATTCCATATCCACAGTATGTGGTGTAGGTCATAAATGTAAAGTCAAACAATATTTGCATGTGCACACATAGAAGTTTGTACACATTTTCATGAAACCAAACAACGTTAATTCCTGTAACAAAACAGTACCGCGCTTCGAAAGCTTTGACATAGACCTTCAAAGCACTTGTTGTGACCACTGCATCCATTCAACACGCGTTTGTAACAAAGTTATTTGTTAATGAACTTGGTGTATGGAATTCTCGGACAAGCTAATTAGGAAATAATGCACGTTACTTCTAGTATGTTACACTATGAACACAATACATTGCACTAGAATACAGATAGTTTTGTATATGTTTTGAGCTTTATGTTCTCTTTTATTACGTATAAAGTTTTACTATATTAAATAAATTGAAAATTGAATTTATATTTCAATTTTTTGCGTAGTTATGGAAATAATTAAATGATACATACCAGCTGTGAACTGCCATAAAATGTTCATGACGGACTTAGCAAGTATCATCTTAGGATTAATTGGCTTAATATTGTTCAAATTTATATAATTTAATATACTTTGAAGCTCTTTCTGTATTTCAGTCTCCATAGCAGTTTTACCAAAACCCACGTTTTTTAAATGTCTCACTGTAAACTGTCTGTGTTCTTTCCATAATGCACCATCCGCGAACGTAATCCCTTAAATATATAGATAGTAAATAAATATTTACGTCAATATAAGATTTTATTTAAATACTAAAATACACAAGAAATAATACCAATAACACAAGAAAGGACAAAAAGCGACAAAGTTATAGCTTATCTTAATGTATGTAATAACTAACAAAATTTAACTTAACTTAACACAGGTGTTTCATTAAAATTTCCTTAATGTTTGATAGACACATCAAAATTAAAATAAAATCCTTACCCATTCTTTTTCCAAGACATCTTAATCTTAAGAAGAAACTGTTCGGTCGCCCTTCAAACACTTTTTCCATAAACACTCTTCTAACATTATTCTCGCCGTACACAACAACTATTGGTTCTGCACCTAGTTTTATACCAAGAACTTGTGTGGAATAGTCGTGTGCCAATTTTGAGAGACCTTTCCATTGAGACCCATGTTGTTTTGCCATTTTCTGAACGAGTGTACTGCAACCGAATATAGGATACCATGTTGGACCTGTAAAATTATAATATATTTTATTTAAGAACTTTTTTTATAAAGACAAACCCAAAATAAGTTGTCTGATCATTGCACATTCCAAAGTGATTATGAAAAATTACATCAAATATATTGAATCTGTATATTAACACGTGAAGCAAAAACTTCGTAGCCTTCTTTACGAAAATTGCGCGGATGAAAGAGAGCATGAAACTTATCATACTTATAGTTTATATAGTGAAGGAGTGCAAAATGGTATGATGAATAACTTTTAAAAATAATGCATAAAAATATAATTAATTAATAAAACAAATGTTACACACAATACCATGGTTAGACATTCATGTTTATATAAAGTTGCGTTACGTTGGCTACTACTACTACGGCAACGCGTTGTTAACGCGTCAACGGGGACAGTAGTACTTATTATATTGTAAATATACTGTATAACTACTAACATATGTATCAATTTATTTTTTATCTGTTTAGTTCTTCTATTCTAAATTTAAAAAATATATGACCAGAAAACAAACAATAATTTCTTAGTTTTAAAGTGCACCTGTAAACAACCGAGTTGCTCAGCTAGAGTGGATTATAAGGATATATACTTCAAGTATAAATTAGATCATTAACATTTTATACTTCGATAACTTTGTTTGAAGAATAAATGTAATACTATAACGACTGTCTTGTCTGTCCAGAGGCACAAGCGTGCGACTGTAAACGCGACATGTTGTGGGTTCGATTCTCACTCCAGGAAATGTATAGTTTTTCATTTTCGGGGTTTAGTAACAAGGCAAAGCGCGGCGTTGAGTTACGCCACTCTATGCGTTAATTCCGCGGAAAGTAGGGAACGAAGTGTCTTAACACTAAGTTTTCAGGTTCCTCTGCCTAACCTGCTATATACGGGATACAGTGTGACGCTAAAAAAAATGGAATACTTTTTGAACTTGTACGTGCGATATTGGAGAATTTGTCAGCACATACATATTTGATATCTATAGTCACACCAAAATTTATAGTAATAATCGGGTTTTAACTGGCATAGCTTCATAAAAAACATCATAGTGTATGTAAATATAAACTTTCAAATTTAATATGTACATATTGTATCGAAAATAAGAAGTCCAGAAAATAAAATATTAAAGAATATTCAGTATTTTCGTTTTCTTGCTCTGGTAACATGGCAAAGCGCGGCGTTGAGTTCCACCATTCACCCTCAATTTCAGCGGAAAATGGGAAACGGAAATGTCAAAAGAGAACGGAGTGTCTTAACAGGAGGTTCTCTGGTTCCCTCTGCCTACGCTGCTATATGCGGGATACAGCGTGAAGCTAAAAAAAATATCCTTAATGAACTTAGAGTCTTTGTTCCTTCCATGGATTATTTAAAAGTAGAAAGCTTGTGATCTCATTTTATCCTATTTTCTTTTAACGATATCATCTTGCTTTAATAAATAAATAAATTATTATATTTTTTTTTTGTTTCGGTATTTCAATCAACAATCGTGGAGGGCCATGCTTTTAACAACACTTAGAAATGTGAACTTACCGTTTCATAAGGAACCTCAAGAGCTATTAGAGTGTTTAATAGGAAAATTAAATCATATTTTCTTGCGAATTTATTTGTAGATTATTTATTTGAAACATATTTGTGGAAAGATATTATTTTATATAGTACATCGTGCAAGAAAAGAACTAGCTGAATGAGCGGCAAGAGCTTATTAAATCAATTTAATTTATGCATACAATGTTCAATGACAATAAATAAAACAACAATATAATTTGTACCATATTAAGATCATTAACAAAAAAAATTGTTATATGAAACTATTTAAAGCAGATTAATCTTTAATATGCGATAATATATTTTTAGGAACCCGACGTTTCGAATACATTACTGTCCGTGGTTAGAGGAAGACATATGTATGTTTAAAAATCCCGATAATCGAAGATCTTATACTTTTTTATATCATTACTGAACTTATATGTACCGCTAACACATAAAAAACATCTTAAAAATATTTCATAATTAAAATACAACATATATACGCAATGGCCATATATAATAAATTAATTAAAATCCCCAAATATCAGCTCAATGACGAAACATAATACAAATATAAACAGCTTTCATATCAATCACGTATAAAATTTCACACTATAAAATTAATGACGATAATTTCATTATACATTTACGAATAACTAAACCAAAATGAAACAGTAAATTGAATTATATTTGGAACGAAATTTATAATATCAATTCAATGTTTATATATTTATCGTATTTCAATTTAATTAAAATTGTGGCTATACTTTATATTATAACTTTGACATTTAAGTATGTGATGAAGTTTGTGGTTTCAACAGTACTAGAACAATAGTAGAAAGTATAACGTAAACGAAGCCAAATAAAAGATACGAGTCATAAATATAGATCATTTTATGTTTCATTACAATAATTATTACAATATAATAATTTTAATATTTTTTTATTTTTTTTTAGCTATACGCTGTATCCCGCATATAGCAGGGTAGGCAGAGGGAACCTGAGAACCTAGTGCTAAGACACTCTGTTTCCTACTTTCCACCGAATCAAGGCATTGCGTGCTGAGTGGCGGAACTGAACGCCATGCTTTGCTTTGTTACCAAGTCCAGAAAATGAAAATACTAAAGTTTTACTTTTCCTGGAGTGGGCATCGAACCCACGACCTGTCACATTTACAGTCGCACGCCTGTGCCTCAGCGCCACGACAGGCGTTTATTTCATTTTATTATTTATTAAATCTTTTCAGGATTATTCTTTTATCGGTCAAGCTGACAACCACGCATAGTCCTAATATTGATTTCAACATTAGGACTATGCGTTTTTGTTTTTGTTTTTGCGGGATTAAATGAATTGAATATAATCAGAGAGTGGTACAATTGACTTCATCATCAATCATTTGATGTTCTTATGCATAACTTAAATTTTATTAAACAACATAAACGTGCATTTATTTGAAAGTTCACGAGTATGTGTTACTAGGTCACGGCCGGGCAGATCAGAGCTAATCTTTGTCAAGGACAAATGCTTTATAAATCGCATTAAATTATATTTTCTTTTCTATTCAGTTTTTCTATAGTCGGTTTTGTTTCGTTATTTTCCTTCTCTTTTTGTACTTTAACTATAAACACTTAATAAGAAGTTCTAACATAATATAAATAATTTTGAATTACTGTGTGTTTCTTTTAAATTCTAATTCACTAATTGTTATTTAATGCGTAAAGTACAAACATTACGTCTCTTTTTATGAAAACTATACGGCCAGAGGAGTACGGCATACATATAGTGTACAGAAGAACTACATACATGCAATATTTTATATAACCATACTCGTATAACAAACTAGCAAACTGCTTCACGCTTTATCCCGCACAGTAAAGTAGTGAGAAAGATTGTAGATTGGTCACATGGAAAAAGGGAATTGGTCACATGAATATAAGGTAAAGAAAATCTAATGATTTACAGGACCTAAAAATTATGAAAAGGAACGGAGGATTTATCAAATCATTCTTATTTTTATGTTACATTTATTTTCTTAATATATGTATATAAGATTTATGATATTAAAATAATCAGTGATTTTTTTTCAGAATAAAGTCGACGTGGTAACTCTCTAAGAATATTTGGACTTAACAAGCCAGAGCCGATCGAGTCACATAAGAAACTTACGCCCCTGATTTTTCTCTTTTTAAAAGAATAATATCTTCACTAGAATTAAGATATTTCACTAGTTTTTATCTAAACAAATGATAGAATCTATAAATAGTGGTCTTAAATGTTTTACAGAGGTTTATGTAGTATCCAAAATGTTTGTAAATAATTGAAAAATCATATTATACTAACATTATTTCGGTGTTCTTAATATTTAATTTGACTTTAATTTTCATTATTGTATTTTAGACGAGATTTACTTGTTATTTAAATGCAACAGACCGCATTCCATATTACAAATGAACGTCTTTTATTAAATCATTAAACAAACCTAATATGAAAACCTGTAATAAAGTGTGAGGCTAACAAAGAATGGGTAATAAAAAACGGCTTAACGAAAGGATAACGGCTGAGTATAGACCAGTGTCTTCACTGCACGTTATAGCTTTCATTATAACAGACAGATTACATGCTTATAGTAAATTCTCTGAGTAATATATAATACCTGTCTTTACGCCTGTCGTGGCGCAGACTCACAAACGTCCGACTGTAAACGCGACAGGTTGTGGGTTCGATTCCCACTCCAGAAAATGTAAGTTTAGTATTTTCGTTTCCTGGGTTTGGTAACAAGGCAAAGCGCGACGTTGAATTCCGCCACTTAACTCGCAATGCCTCAATTCGGCGGAAAGTAGGTAGTGGAGTGTCTTATCACTAGGTTCGCGTCTCGTTAAGTTCTTTACGCGATTATTAATCATTAAAATTATAACAAATAACACACATAATTATAAAGAACAAAAAACCCGACTGAACCAGTTCTTCAAATTTAGGAAGCAAATACAACTAAAGTAAGCCATAAAAACTGGTTATGTGTTATATTTGAAATGTGCTAATTAAGTCCTTTCATTTGACACCCCACACGGTACCCATCAATTATGTTTTTGTTTCTATTCATGACGTAATTACCTCTAGAGGGCGCCATATTGAATTAAAAGTGACGTCACATATCTAAGAACAAGTAGAGTCAATACCTATCTAACGTCACTTTAATTATACAATTCGGTCCAGGGGTTTGGAAGATATGAGGTAATAAAGAATATTACAAGCATACATGATACACGCGAAAAACATGACCTCCTCTGACAGTCGGATAAAAAAAAGAAAACTGGCACGAAATAAAAACCACTAAAAAGTAAAATTATTACGAATATCTCAAAAACTACTCGTCAGATCTTAACGGATGTAAATAGGACGGAATGGAAGCATTAACTATAATACAAAATAAAAAAGAATCATCAAGAAAAAATACAATGGAATGGAGAGCCTCTTCCTTTGAAGTATAAAAAATAAAAATATCTTAAGAGTGGTTTTACTGATTTTTAATGATTTTTTTTAATAACTTTAAGTTTGAATAATGATTAACCTCTTTACTACAAAATGTATTCCTTTGTGTTTACTAATAACCGCAGATTTATATTTATTTATTTATATATAAATATTTATTTTCGCAGAATTATAATGAGGTACATGCATGCACGCATATAATAAACTTACTTAATATTTTTTTATTTCTTTTTAAGTGTTACAATGTAAATGTATAAGCGATTTATCATTATATATGATACCCAGAATTTAATCAGATAAGGAAAAATCTTCCAACAGTTTAACAATATTGCATTGTATTGTGCAACGATGCTCGTTGGAGTTGTTACCTCAATTCTTAATACTATAATAAAGTAACCTACCAAGGAACTTGGTATACGGTAAATTATTAAAAACAAATTATAAAAATGATTAGTAACTGAACTGGATTATTTATTATTATTAGTGTCCCCGTAGATGCGCTAATAACGCATTGCGTAGTGACGTATAAATCACTTTATATAAACATGGATGTCAAATCAAATGATAGTGTGTGTAACATTTATTTTATTAATTTAATATATATTTATGCATTATTTTTAGAGAATGTAATCAATGTGCACTCCTTCGCTATATAAATTATAAGTGAGTTTCATGCTCCTCTGTCCGCGTAATTTTCTTAAAAAGGCATCCATAACTTTTGCTTCACGTATTTATATATAGAGATTTATATGTCAAATGTTTTACTGATATTTTTACTCAATTTCTTGTCTTATATACTTAAATTAATAAATATAGATAATACCACTTTTAGTGTCTTTTAAATAAATACGTTTTTTTTATTTTCTTTATAACTATTAATACTAAATTTGCGTGTATTAACAAAGTGTTATGCAATAAAAGGCCCTGCAAATTAATTAAAAATTTCACTTTCAGTTAAGTTACATAACAACATAACAGTCATTTTAATATTAATTCAGTTTATCACTGCATAGTCAAATTTTTAATAGAAGAATAAAGTCTAGTTTAAGGAAATTGGGTTCTACACCTTTTAAAATAATTTCATAGATCATAAAAGACACAAAACAATGTCACTAATAATAAAAAATACATACACAACTCGCAAAAATATAATGTTATACATATCACAGCCACATTTCGTTGACGACGAACTATTGTGATACTTAATAATATACTAAAATAAGGTAAATTCTAAAAAAATAACATGTGAACAGTTTCTTTATCGTTACTTGGCACTCTACTGAACTGAATGACCTCGATTGTTCAAAAATAAAAACACATCCACTGCATCAATCGTCAACCGACAGCTATCACTATAATAAAATGCAAGCGTACTGTATATCATACCTGGTGGGAAATTCTTTGGTTTCGTAACAGATTTTATAATCAATCCAATAATGAAAAGCACTATTAGTGTAAGTAATGCGTACATGGCAACACACGCGCGCTGTTCCCGGTCTAAAACGCGACTGCTGATGATTTACACCTAACAATCTTTTTATGATTCTTCGTATTACGTACAAATATACCAGTGTCAAATACAGTATTTGAACTAATAGACGTTTTGTTACAGGTCAGTTGCCTTACAGCCCCACGTACAAAAGTTCCAGTAGAGATGAATATAACTATTTCTTATGGTACATGTTACACATATCATTGGAAATTCAACAAATAAAAAAAATCACTCCATGTTAAAAATAAAAAGAATATTCTAATAGCTTACTTCCTTATGAAACCAAGTAATATTCACGATTTATACGCATTCATAGGAGGAGTCGAAGAGAATCTGTGAGGTGAACGGAGAGTCAAGACATTCCACCAGAATTGCAAGCAAGATTGCATGCGAGACTTTGCATGCTAAGTGGCGGATTTCAACGTTGCGATTTGTCATTATTTCAACGAGTAGGAATCGAGTCCATAACCACGTTTACAGTCAGGCGCTATCCTACTGCACCACGATGGTCTCTAAGTACTCTATTAAAGAACAAAATCTATTGCATATAATGTATTTTTCTACTAATTTAGTACGTAAGTATTAATATCTATATTGTATAAAATATTATTGGAGCTTTTTCATATACATGACTTCTATTTCAGCTAGACGACATGTTCATGTATGAAATATTTACGTTTTCCCGATATAATTACGCAAAATACCGTTTTGATAATGTTAATTATCATCATGATCAGCGGCAGCACTAAACTGCTAAATACGTTTTCAATTTTAAAATGAAATTGAACTTTCCAAGAATCATGACGATGATATAATCTAGTGGCCTCTATATTAGAAAATACACACGTTAATAATAATTGTTTAATAATTAATTATAATTCTACGTCATTATAGTAATTTATGGTGATTGGGATAAATTAGGTATGTGTAAAATTAACGCCTGTCGTGGCGCAGACGCACAAGCGTGCGACTATAAACGCGACAGGTTGTGGGTTCGATTCCCACTCCAGGAAATAGATTTTTTCATTTTATGGGCTTGGTAACAAGGCGAAGCGCGACGTTGAGTTCCGCCACTCAGCGCGTAATGCCTCAATTCGACGGAAAGTGGGGAACGGAGTGTCTTAACACTAGGTTTCCTCTGCCTACCCTGCAATATGCGGGATACAGCGTGAAGCTATGTATGTAAGTATGTAAAATTATTATTTTTTTCTTTAGAGATTAATAGTATTTTAGATTTTTTATAAACCATTAGTAATAAGAAAGTGACAAAGTCAATAATCTTAACTAAATATCCTAAAATTTAGTATCCTAATAATAAATTTAACTAAGTTAAATTATGAACATCTTCAGATGCAAGGTAAGAAAAGTTAGAAAATTTTTATTTTGTATTTAACCTAAGAATTAATTATCTAAACAAAGAATGTATTCGAAGAAGCGGGCCATTGAGAATATTTTTAAGGCGTAATGTTATCATTCATTAAAAAAGTAGTTCTTATTTAAATTCTAATAACGTCGTTGCCAAGACTGAAGTTATATAATGAATACAATTAATTTATTTCAATGAACGCTACGTACTTATGTCTCATACGAGCATGCGTGTATCTATACTGTATTAAAACAGAAAAAATGTGTGTCCGTACATAAAATATATTTACGAAAAAAAAATTGTAAGTGGAAAAATTGATAATAGAATAGAAATCTATGCTTCTTAATTCTTTTATCTTTTTATAAATGCACATCATAAATATAAACTTTTATTGGTTTATACCTATTGCACTGAGCGAGACGTAAACTATAATTTCCACTGAAGTCTGACATGCCTGATTTAAAACCATAATAGTCTAGCTAAAGATTAACGTAAAAAATATAGTAATATAATATAATAGTTATATAAGGTAAGAAAAAAGTTGTTAATTTGAGGGTCATTTCTTATTTACATATCATAGCCGTTAAGGATATGGAAGATCTCATGAAGAACAATAATGAAAAACGAGGTGAAATCTGGATACCAGGCTCTCTATGTCTACTATCTGTAAAAGAAAAACCATGAAGCTGTAAAAAAAATACAATAGTCTAGAGCATCTGATGGAATCTTGTGGGAAGTCTTAGAGGCAAGGAAATTAGTACCTTAAAAAAATATTTAGCCTGATGATCGCTTTTTGTTCGCGTATAAAAGTCAATGATCTACGACATACAATCCGGAAATTAAAGAATAACTGTTGTTAATCTTATATAAGATTATGGAGATAGCGTCTTTGCTGTACTGTTCAGCGTGATGGACGTCTTCTTGTCTCATAATGTATAAAATAAGTATAATTTAATATGGGAATTTCAACGTCAATGAGTGGTAAATGAATATTAACTTGAATGAAAATAAAATTGTATAGTTTTTCTTAGCATTGTTATATATTTCTTTTTTGTCACTATAGCTATATACAGATTTTTCTTGAAATAAATACATTAATTATTATATATATATATATATATATATATATATATATATATATATATATATCTCATAAATGTGTCATACATAACTGTAATTTTAATTTTATTATTAATTAGTGATAAAAATAATAAATAAAAGTAAATAAACCAATGTTTCGTACACATTTGTTTTTCATTTATCTCATTATCTATACACATTATTTAAATAGTCAGCGCTTTTGTAAATAAAAAAATATCTTTATGAATATTCCCGTAGCTCTCCATCAAAATACAGTAATGTCGACGCGGCATAAATTATAATAATTAAATACGTACATGCTATGTCATATTTGACAGGTAACTTCTGACTAGTGGTTACTCATCTTAATCGCATAGGTAATGAAACAGTACAAATTATTCACCTCACGTACATAATAGTATTTTTTAAATTAGAAGATATTGTCTCGGAACGGTATCATTACAAGGCTAAAATCCATATGTGTCATGTCATATATACACATGATTAGAAATCTAATTGTTATAATAATCAATTATTAAAATATTATTTTTAGCGGTATCCCGCATATAGCAGTTTAGACAGAGGGAACCAGAGTACTTGGTGCTAAGACATTCCGTTCTCTTGGAATTTGTGCTGAGTGGCGGAACTTAATACCGTGATTTGCCTTCGTTACCAGGGTAAGGAAACAAAAACACTAAATAATAACTGTTATAAATATCAAATATCAGAAAGAATAAAAAACCCGATTGAACCAATTCTTCGAATTTAGGAAGCAAATACAATTAGCAAATACAAATACAATAGGCTATAAAAGCTAGTTATGTGTAATGTATTTGAAATGTGCTAATTAAGTCCTTTCATTTGACACCTCACACGATACCTATCAATGATTTTTTTGTTTTTATTCGTAACGTAATTGTCTCTAGAGAGCGCCATATAGAATTAAAAGTGACGTCACATATCTAAGAACACTTGGAGTATGAATACCTATCTAACGTCACTTTAATTATATAAATCTGTCCAGGTGTTTGGAAGATATGAGGTAATATCGAATATTACGAACATAAATGATACTCGCGCAAAACATAACCCTCCTCTGACAGTGGGGTAAAAACTACATCATCATAAGCTCAATAAGAAGCTTCGATAGTGAAGTGATATCGAATACCGGCTCTACTAACTATCTTTCAAAGATGACAATCTCTCACAATACAAAGGACTAGCTTTTAAAACTATTTTAACTTAATGCGTTTTATAAATAACGCTCAAGTAAACTTGTATAAGGTTTTAGAATAATATTAAAAATGATGAACCTGATGAAATTATTCAGAAAATTTAAAACAATTTTCATTCAAGGCTAATAGATTATAATATATGTTAATTTAATGCAGATGATATTTATGAAGTTTTGCAATTTAAAACAGTTTTTTCTGATAGTAATTATAATATACTACATCATGAGTGAACAACCTTTTTCAGTAACGGTTCTATCCAATTTAAAAAAGAATTGGTCAGTTGAAATTTAAGTTATGATTGTTATAATGGGCCCCGTTTCTAGATAATAGGTTTCTAGGTAGTATTCATACATAATATAAGATTACAAAACACGAAATCTGAATATATCAGCGGTGGTAAATGGTAATACCATTATTATACCAATAATTTATTAGCGGTGGAATATATGTATCTGTAATACAACTAAAATCATGGCGAACCGGATAAAATTATTGAGGGGGACACGGGTTGCTCACCCCTATACTACAAGATATGAAATTTATACTTGCATAGGAATTTTCTTTATATAACTTTTCAATATTTATCTTATCAGATAAGGCACCAGACATAAGAAAGCGATGAGCGCGTAATGCAACATGCATTATCTTTAATTAAATTAGGCAGAAAGTATACACAGCGATCTGTTTCATTTATAATTAATAAAAAACATGTATTGATCTCACAATTCTTGTTCATATATTGGACTAATATTTATACAATTTTTCACATACAAAAATGTCAAATATACGTAAATGAAACATGTCAATTAACTGATATTGAATTAAATATACAGCCATTATTTACATATGAAACTTTATCTTCTTCTATTCTTTAATAACATATCAATATTTGCAGCACATTTGTGATGTAAGACGCCAACTTTTTCTCAATTTCACTCTTTACCCACATAGTAGGTTAGACAGAGAAAACTGTCAAGACAGTCTGTTCTCTTTTTTCCGCCCGAATTCAATACGTGCTTATTGCGTTTTTAGTGGCGGAACACAACGACGCGTTGTGTCTTACCCGAGCGGGGTAGTAAAGATAATTTAAATATAATCATTCCTCCGACTGAAAATCGAACCCACAATACCACGCGTTACACTAGCATTTACAGTCTCGCGATGGCTCACTGCGCCTACAGATGACTTATAAAATGTATTCTACCATAAAGTATATCATATAAATTAAAGAAAAAGTTAAAATCGAGATACATAAAATACCTATATGATATTATAATGATAAAAGAACGCATAAATGTATGTCGAAATAGCTCGTTTAAACATTACAACCGTCAGGTCCCGCCAAGTGTTAATTGAAGCGTGACATGACAACCGATAGTGGAAATTGAAACAAATTGATTGAGCTTCGTTCTAGAAAGACATTCTGTAAACAATGTGCTCTTTTACTACGACACAAAGTTCAATATAACAAAAGATCTCAAGAATAATGATAGATATTGTAAGGTAATAGTGGCTCAATTTATTAAGAAAGTTAGTACTTAGTAGTAACTTTTTGATCTTCTCATTATTTGAACAAATTGTGTAGTTATCAAAGAAAGAGTCTAGCAGGATAAGCAAAGAAAAACTGCACTGGTTTTAATGATTTGATTGTACCATATTTATATTGCTTTTCATCTGAAATACCGACACATTTAATTTTTTGTCCCTTACCCTTGCAGGAAGGGAGTTATGGGGGTCAAAACCCTTAACAAAAGAGTTTATTTTCTCGGTATCTATTACTATCCATACGCCAAGCTATAATATATTTTGTTCCGAACTTTTACAATATGAACAAATAGTAGAAGTCATCATCTCCCAAAAATATATTATATTCATTCATTAGTTAACATTTTAAAGTTACAAAAAAATGATTTGATGGGACACTGTAAAAAAAAAATTTAAAAAAGTATCAACTTTCTTCATACATGTTATGTTGACATCTATGGACTTTCTTTATACATACTCGTATAACCCTCTTATAAGTTATAAAGAATTAATTATTACTTAGTTAAGTATAATTATTATAGTTTAAGATAGAGATTATATTGTATTTAGCCGTAGAAATAAAATGAGTTACATACCATGTATAACAATGAACACACATATAGACAGGTCCCTTGAGAATTGCAACTAACAGCAAGTTAAGTTAAATTATAAGACCATAATTAATTACCATAATAATTCTACCTAGTGAGAGAAGAGAGACTTATAAAATATAATAAAATCTAATACATACAAACAAAGAAATAAACCTTACATTTTTAACACAGCGTTGTTATAAAAAATAGAGTGCCAACAAGGTATACTCGTATTAACAGCAACTAAAATATTTCCAGTTTATAACTAAAATGTTATACTTTTTTTTCATTAAAATAAAATTTATTTAACTTTAATTTATTTTCAACTCTACATCCATGATTATATTAATAAATCTTAGACTTTATATTTTTTGGTTTACTAACTAATTTCCCATATTAACATTTTTTTTAATTTTCCTAAAATGAAACAGTTGGTAACTTGTCAAAAGGTTTCTCTGTATTTGTTTAATGTATTGTTATATTACTCTGTATTAGCAGTATTATATTTTACTTTTATGATGTCAAATACCGCACTGGCCAAAATAATTATTAAATATTGCATAAACTTCATTAACATGTTAGTTTTGTGTAAAGTGTTTCAAATTTTATTTAATTATTATTAACAGTAAAAAGAATACTAAATTCCCAAGTTATTTTACGATTTAGGGAAATAAAATTGGACTTTAATATACAGATGTAATAAATATATTATAGGAAACTAAGTAATTCAGGAACCAGAGAACCTAGTGTTAAGACACTCTATTCTCTTTCAACAGTTCCGTTCCCCACTTATCCGCCAAATCGAGGCATTGCGTGTTGAGTGGCGGAACTCAACGCCGCGCTTTGCCTTGTTGCTAAGCCCACGAAATGAAAACACTAAATTTTAGATTTCCTGGAGTAGGAATCGAACCCACAACCTGTCGTGTTTTCAGTCGCACACTTGTACCTCTGCGCCACGCCAGGCGTAAGTAAGTCAATGGTCATAAAATATTGAAGCTATATCGATACACGTGTAGCGCGTGTAAAATCTCAATAAAGTGAACTGTAATACAACATCAGTGCATCTGCAGTGAAAAGCCGCTTGTACTATATCAAAGCTTTGTAGATATAAAGAAACACTTTTATGAATACGATATTGCCACTTGTAAACGATGTAGCTTTAAAGTAGTTTCAATATACTTAGCCACTGTGTTAAGACTTTATGAAAAGAAGAAAGAAACAAGTCATCATTATTGCACTAAATAAAATTATGTAAAGATACCAATTAAGACGAATATAAGAACGTATAAAGTATTAAAATAAATAAATAGGAATAGAATTCTACGACAGAAAAGTTCTTATATGAAATCGAAAACTATTAACTTCAGAACCAGTACACCTGAAATCACAGAACTACAAAACACTTATTTTTTACCTGTTTTTTCAGTATCATCAATTGGAAATAATATAATATGCATAAATGATAAAATTAAAAAACAAGAAATAATTGGAACATAATTTATTTGTGTATGTACATTTAGCCCCAAACCTAAATGTTTATAAATATCGTAGTCCTAAGTAAATTTCAATTGTCTCTTTTAATAAATCTCGCAGTAAAGGGTTTGGGTTCACTAAGCATTCCTATATTTGGTTCGTCAGAAGGCAGCTCACCATTGGCACATTCGATTCTGTATTTTCGCAAGATTGTTACTAACATTATGAACAAAGCAGCCTTAGCTAATGGCTGGCCTGGACACTTCCTTCGACCTTTAAAAATAAAAATAATATTAAAAAAAATAGTTTAGTATTTAAAGATATTTATGATTTGAATAAGTCTTAATTAATCAATATAAACCTTATATGAAATCAATATTTTTAAGTACCAAAGATTGATAGCACAAAAAAATATGGCTTAAAAAATATAAACGCTTCAATTTATTTATTTTTATTTTTACAATATATAAGATTTTATATTTGATTAAAAAAATTAAAATATTGAATAAAAATATTACATACAAAAATAAATTTGGCCGTAAAAGTAAAATTTACCTACAAAATTTACCTACTGAATAAGCAACGGTTAAAACAATAATTCTTCTTTGTTTTCATGCTTTAGTGGGATGTGTTATTAATCTTAATCATTCGTTTCATAGGTCACAGTAAAATAAATAGGTTTTTATATAGTATTATAAGTTTTTTACACTACTGAAAGACCATCTATTCGTTACTTATAAAAAACAAGGCAAAGCGCGGCGTTGAGTCCCACCACTCAGCACGCAATGCCTTAATCCGGCGGAAAGTAGGAAACGGAATAGTTGAAAGAGAACGGAGTGTCTTAACACTAGGTTCGCAGGTTCCTTTTGCCTACCCTGCTATGTGCGGGATACAGCGTGAAGTAAAAAAAATTACAAAAAAGGTAAGACCAGACCGCCTTTAAATAAAATGCACCAAAAAGTAAAAAATAAAATTTGCAAGCCTTTCCATCAGCTTATTTTTAATGAAATTTAAGATCTATACGCTTATCTCGTAATAAGGTACTCAGTTAAACTTCACCTATCATTACACATTTATGACTTAAAAAACCAATTATCAAAATATTTATTTACAGTACACCTAAGAAAAAAATGACAATTTTGGAGTCGCTGTCAGTGTAGGTAATAGTCATCAAAATCACTCAAACTGAGAACCTCTTCCTTTTTTTGGAGTCAGTTAAAATAAACATGTGTTACAATACTTTATGAAAAACTTGTTACTATAAGGTAATGCTCTCTGCCGACTTATTACAAAAATACAAAATAAGCAATAGTAGCGTCACCTATGGCTAGCTTTTAAATTACTACAACTCCATCTACTGCAAACACTGTCGGAGCACATCTCAGACATGTCAACATATACACGCTTGTTACAGATTCAAATTCTACTTGGAGTAATGTAAGAATTTTTAATATAGATTATCGTCGTATTTATTAAATGATGCATTGCCATGAAAATATTTGTAACATCTGTACTTGGACGAATAAATCAGAAACCTGCCATCTACCGGACGATGAACAAACTGCTTTACACCATCAGCATATAAATTAATAGTTGTGTTTATACTCATTTTTTATTCCTTTTGTAAGATTTAATTTGTGATTTATAACAATAAACTTTGATGATTACAACTATATTTCATTTTTATCATGAAACGTGGTCTACAGCTAATTATTTTATTTGATAAACCATCTAGAGCTATTTTTTGTATTTTGAATAAGCTCGATGCGCATCAAAGTTCCGTTATATTGTTTCAAATTAGGTATTAAATATATATAAAATGTAATATTAAACTTAAAAACAAACTACGAAAATAATCTATATATCTCCCTATGGGAGGTTTGGTACCATCACGAATATGGTAAATCATCATGTTTCCAAAACGTGTTATCTACTTCACAAAGATATCTTGATCTTTAATATATTCTGAGAATTATTATCAAAATTAGATTCTTATATAATTTTGCTATTTTTTTACTCTTTTCTATACATATAATTAGGTATATAGTAATAATTTTAAAGCTTTCCCCTTAGTCCTTGTTTAGTTCGTGAAAAAAAAAATTGCATAATTGTACACTGAAACTAAAGATATAATATAAAATTTAAGTAGTAATACATTATCCGACCTACCTAATCCAAAGGGATAAGACATTGTCGAGGATTTTAAAGCTCCCTTTTCATCTATAAATCTGTCTGGATTAAACTTGTTGGGCTCGTCCCAATGCTGCTCATCAATGTGTAGGTCTCCTGTTGACATGAGTACTGTAGTACCTTTAGGCACAGTATACGGTCCTATCTGAACGTCACACAACGTCCGCCTTGGACCAGGAAAAGGAGCAATGGTATAAACTCTTTGTACTTCTGCCAGAAACGCACTCGTGTAAACCAACCTGAAACCGATATATCTATCTCAATATATATACCTTACAGTATATGTTATATTATACATACGTTCGCAAGTCCTAATTCGAAGACCTAATTCAACGTTTTCGTTTTCGTGTAATCTTTAAGTTTACTATCAATTAGGTATCCTCTACAATAACGTGTTGATGTACTTAGTTTGATTATTTTTTATTATATATTGTTATATATACTAACTATTAGTGTTGATGTCATATTTAGTTATATATAAATTTGAATAATTAAGTATTATAATGTATGTGGTATGGGGGTTCGATTCCCACTCCAGGAAATGTAAAAGTTTAATATTTTCATTTGCTGGGTTTAGTAATAAGGCAAAGCGCGGCGTTGAGATCCGCCACATAGAACGCAATGTCTCAATTCGGTGGGAAGTGACGAACGGAGTGTCTTAACACTAAGTTCTCAGGTTCCCTCTGCCTACGCTGCTATATGCGGGAAACAGCGTGAAGTTAAAACAAACAAACAAAATATTATAAAAAAATAGTAGCCCCAATGACGTGTAAACAACGTGTTGTCTTAGCAATGATTATGTTATTTTGTACAAGTGTCTATCAAACGAATAGTACGTGAACAGTGCATGTAACATTTATTTTATTAATTTTATTATATATTAAATTTGAACGCATTATTTTACAAAAATCCCATTCTGCACACGTTATCTATATAAATTATAATTGTGCCAAATTTTATATTCCTCCGTCCCCATTATTTTCGTTAAAAAAGGTTAAAGTTTTTGCTTCACATATATATGTATGTACGAGTATATAAATAATATATAAAAAGTGTTAAGTACTTTGCTTAACAATATACGTAAGTATATGTGAATATAAATGAGCAATAGGTGATATATACATACACCACCGCTTTCCGCCCGAACTTGGCTAGAGGGCAGTCAGCTTGAAAAAGCCTGCCTGCCCTGATCGGTCTCCTGGCCCGAGCCACTATCGCGCGGTACTCCGAGCAGACCGTCGAGGACTACCCACTACCCTTAACTCCTCACGTTAAGAAAAAAGTGCTATGTACATTACCTTCCACTGTCATTCCATGTAGGCGTTTTATTTCCTAAAGTATTAACAATTTCATTATACACCTTTTCTTGTAAATCTCTGTTCCGTAAAGCAGCTATTATTGCGAAGTCAAATGAATTACCGACAGTTTGAGCACCTGCTATTAATAAATCGAGGCATATTCCTGTTAGTTGATCCACTGAAATGAAAATAGAAATATTAAAACATATAACACATTTTTTTTTTGCTTTTATATTAATTAAAGATCTCTAGAGACCTGTCGTGGCGCAAAGGCACAAGAGTGCGACTGGTTGTGGGTTCGATTACTACTCCAGGAAATGAAAATATTAAATAATAATGAATATTGTCATTTCCTCGCTCAGATAACAAGGCAAAGTGCGGCGTTGTGTTCCGTCTCTATTATATTTAAAGACATTATTATTTATCCAATCTTATTTTAATATTATAATTCAATGACAAGAACAAATATGACAATCTTCGACATAACTTTTTATAAATGTAAAGTGAATTGTATGTAACCTTATTTTATCAATAAGTTCATATATAACATACCTTTCCCTTAAGTTAACAAATAATATAAGCACATAAATAGCAGTAGTAATAAAATGAACATGAATTACATTATCAATTACATCAACAATTAATAATAACATACAATTCACCACAATCTACCCTAAGATCTACTATAAGGAACTTTTGCATGTAGTTGTGATTTTTTTCTTATTTTTCCTGTAACTGATGTCGATGACGTCGGTGTACTTAGCATATCTGCGAATTGTTCAGAACTGGGAATTTCAACAATTTGCTTATCTTTTTCCTGATCCAGAACGGCAGGGTGATGTTCTAAGTCTTGTCTTTCTTTGTCTGTCTTGTCTTTCTCTGTCTCCCTCACCTTTACCATCTGATCAATATGTCTATGGATTACCTCTCCTCCTTGTTTTTCAATTCCGTAGGACCCAGGACCCTCTTTCTCCACAATTTTTCCAGGCATCCATTTTGGCGTCCCTGTGTAGTTTCTATACATAACGTTCTTGCCTATATCCATCTCTCTCTGTGTTTTTTCAACATTTCTTTCGACTTGCTGTTCTTTTTTCCTTTGTGTACTTGTACTAGGATGTATAGTGTCTAATAATGTTCTTAATTGTCTATTCATCAGCAACTCTGCCGGACTTTTATTTGTAGTCGAACAAGGTGTAACGCGCAGACCTAATAAAATTTTAGGTAGTTTAATATCCCAAGGCATATTTTGCATCTTTTTTAATTTATTTTTTATGGTTTGTACCATTCTTTCGGCTTGACCATTGGTAGCTGGATGATAGGGAGCACTTGTTATATGTCTAATTTTGTTAGCTTCCAAAAAGCTTTTAAATTCTTTTGACACAAACGGAGTACCATTGTCAGACACAAGAGTTTCACATAGTCCATGCTGCGCAAATATATATCTTAAATGTCTTATAACTGTAGCTGACGTTAAACTATTTACTACTTTTATCTCTGGCCATTTTGAAAAGGAATCCACCAAAATGAGAAATATTCGGTTCTGGAAAGGGCCCGCAAAGTCAACATGTACTCGTGACCAAGGCCGACCTGACGAAATCCACTCATATGATGTCTTCACTGGCATATTACGATTTTCCAGACAACTTTGACAAGAATTAATCATAGCCTCAATGTCTTTATCCATTTGAGGCCACCAAACATAACTTCGAGCCAAAGCTTTTGTGTGCACTATTCCACTATGAGTCTGATGTAAAACATGTAAAATAGTTTCCCTCATATTTGGTGGTAAAATTACCCGATTTCCAATTAAGATACAACCGTCTTGTACGCTCAGTTCCATTCGATGTAGCCAATATGTGTGTAGATCTTTATCCTGCATTCGTGTTGGCCATCCCCTTAGTATATACTGCATAACTCGACTCAACACGGCATCTTTAGATGTTTCTTTGGTAATATCTTCCGTATTAAAGTGTAAGTCTTGTGGCGTTTCTGCCATTAATAAAATTTCTCCGGGTACATCATCAGAATTCTTAGCAGTCACGACCGGTTGCGGCCAACGACTTAAACCATCTGCGTTAGCTATTGTCTTTCCAGGCTTATAAATGATTTTGTAATCATGCGCTGACAATGCAAGGCAGTAACGCACTAGACGCGGAGATAACAAATCAGGTATCTTTTTTAAAGGATTAAAAATTCCTAATAAAGGTTGATGATCAGTGATGATAGTAAACTTCCGGCCCATGAGATAATTGTTAAATTTCTTAACTCCAAACATGATTGCAGTCGCTTCCTTATCTATCTGAGAATATCGTCTTTCATGTGGGTGCAAAGTTCTTGAACCCATAGCTATTGGTTTTTCATCACCGTTTTCCATAACGTGAGACAATACTGCACCGATGCCATATTCTGAAGAATCACAAGTTATTATCAAGGGCTTACTTATATCGTAATGTGTTAGTGTAACATCACAAGTTATTTGGTTTTTAGCCTTATCAAAAGCGTTTTGTTCAGTTTCAGTCCATTTCCAGCAAGCTTTCTTATCTAATAATCTATGAAGAGGTTCCAGCAGGGTTGCTTTATGGGGAATAAAACGCTCATAAAAGTTATAAAGACCCAAAAATGCTTGTAATTGCTGAACATTCTTAGGAATTAATGATTGCCTCTATTTTACTAACAGCAGGACGTATGCCCTCTGCGTCTATAACAAATCCCAAAAACTCTACACTATGTTGCGCAAATTTACATTTATCTTTGTTTAACCGCAGCCCTGCTTTTGCTATACGATTCAACACAATATCTAGGCGATTATACATTTCTTCAGAAGAAGGTCCTGTTATGATTATATCATCTAACAAAACTGCTACACCAGGTATATTTGCCAACAATGACGACATGATTCGTTGAAAAATACCAGGACTAGCCTTCACGCCAAATGCTAACCTATGAACTGCAAACAAACCCTTACACGTGTTTAATGTCAACAATTTGGCAGTCTCATCATCGACCGTCACCTGAGTATATGCTCTATCCAAATCGAGGGACGTGAAGAACTTTCCTCCGGCCAATAAAGCAAAAATTTCACTAGCCGTTGGCATTGGATAGGTATCCGATTCTGTAGCTTGATTTATGGTGCTTCGATAATCACCACATAAGCGTATACTCCCATTCTTTTTAACAATCGGTACAACGGGCGTTGCCCATTTTGAGTAGGGAATCGGCTCTAAAACGCCTTCAGTAACCAAGTTGTCTATTTCTTTTTCTACTCGTTCCTTAAGAGCATATGGAACGGGCCGTGCTTTTAGAAACTTTGGTATAGCATTTTGTGACAGTTGTAAAGATACTGGTTCCCCACGGTATCTTCCTAAACCTGAATCAAAGATACTTTTGTATTTGATTAATAAATTTTGATAACTTCCACACTCAGTTACAGAATTTATATTGTTTATATAAATGTTTAAAGGTTGGAACCAATCACGACCAAGTAAATTTGGACCATTCCCCTGAGCTACAATAACAGATAAATATGTATTATAATTTTTAAATTGTACTGGAATGTTCATTCGGCCTAACAACTTCACAGGTGTATCAGTCCATGTCGATAATTGTAAAGATAACGGTAGTAATAAGTTCTTTTGAGAAACTGGTAAGCTATTAAATGTTTCAAAATTAATTAAAGAATAAGAAGCACCAGAGTCCACTTGCATAGTCACCTTAACACCACATAATAATACTTTTACTTCCACAGGGGGTATCTTTCGTTGATAATTTTGTTTTTCTTCGTTTAAACAATAGATTCCATTTAGGAAATCATCCGATTTGTCACTCTCGGCGGCGTAATTAATCTTTTTACCACTATTCTGCTTACGTTTCTGTGTACATATTTTTTCTATGTGTCCTTTTTTCCTACAATAATTACAAATTGTGTTAATAAAACGACATAAACCGCTATGCTTGTCTCCACATCTGTAGCATAAACGATATTTAAAGGAACTTTCATGCACAGCTCCTATATCCATAGCTTCGCCATTAGGACCTGACTTATTGCTAGTTGTAATGTCCAAGGATGCACCAGCTGATTGCATTAAGGTAACGTCCTGATGTGCCATCTCTGCTGCAATCATCTCATCTAGAACTTCTTGGTAATTCAGGTTATTTCTTTTCAATAAATCAAATTTAAATTTTTCATCGCGCATACCGCACACAAGGCGATCCCTAAGGTTCCGCTCTAGATTTTCAAAATTACAGTAAGCACCTATTTTCCTTAGCTCAGTATTATAATCACTCGCTTTTTCCCCTTCCCTTTGATTCCTGTTGTAAAACCTGTATGTCATAGTAATTTCATTCGTCTTAGGTGTGTAATGTCTTGCCAATATATCAACAATAGTTTCATATCTGACTTCATATGTTTGTAGAGGTGTTATCAATGCTACAACTAATTCATACACTTGTGCTCCGCAAACAGTAAAAAAATTAGCTCTTCTAGCTTCATCCGTAACAATGTTGTTCGCAATGAAACAGTAATTCAATCTGTCTATGTAATGTCGAAAATCTTCATTCCCGGGTTGGTACTCGTGGAATTTAACTGAGTGTAACTGATTCATGTTTGTACATGAATTTTACGTAAAAACAATTTTATCTCGTCGCCACTATTATATTTAAAGACATTATTATTTATCCAATCTTATTTTAATATTATAATTCAATGACAAGAACAAATATGACAATCTTCGACATAACTTTTTATAAATGTAAAGTGAATTGTATGTAACCTTATTTTATCAATAAGTTCATATATAACAGTCTCTCAGCACGCAATGCGACGGAAAGTGGGGAACGGAAATGTTAAAAGAGAACGGAGAGTCTTAACACTAGATTTTCTGGTTCCCTCTGCGTACCCTGATATGTGCACAGTATATCGTGAAGCTAAAAAAAAAGATAAATTGTGACATTTCTGACTTTACCTACCAAAATTCACATAACTTAAACACCATATACCTAATTAAACCACTAAAAATATATTAATTAAATATTAAAGATTTATATCAAAAATGCTTATATATTTATATATTATAATAATAAAACTTACATGTGTACGTCGGCTTTTGATTATACATTTCTTGTAAAAAGAAATACATAAAATCCGTTCCTTCTATTTCTTTATTCAAATGTTTGCTTATAGATTCCTGAAACAAAAGATATAGAGTTACATTTCTGTTATATAATAGTTGTATAATATATAACCACCTTAAATAAAGTCATTGTACTCATATATATATATATATATATATATATATATATATATATATATATATATTTTTTTTTTATATATATATATATATATATATATATATATATATATATATATATATAGAATAACTTGGAATGTTCGAGAAATGTATATTTACTTGTACAATATACGAATCTGCAGCGTTTATAAACAAAATGAAATTAAGTTTTAATACGAAAAAGTATTTCTATTGCAATCAATAATTGCAATCAAATTTAACAGAAGAACTTCTGCGTCTCCGAATATATATTATATTTAGCAAAATATTAGTAGAAACGTAACAATTGTTGAATATTTTACTGGATTCAGATAAATTACCTAAATATTGTTCCAATGTTAAAACATAGATAACCCGAAAACATGCACCATAAATTATAAAAACTCTAGTATCTCGTATAAACGAGAGACAACACACGGTATCGAACCCAACAAAACATTTTTTTTTTCATTTATAAAACCACTTATACATTAAGAGTAATCTAACTCCAAAAATTTCCAAATTAATTATAATATTGTATTAAATATTTAAAAAATATTATCTCTATTTTATTTTATCTATTATTTATTAAACATTTTGATATAATCGATCATACTTTTCTGTGAACACCGTTAGTTAATTATTTAGTTTTAAATAATTGCTGAATATTTAAGTAATTAGAAATCTTAATCTTATAATTAATGTTGTTTTAATTTTTTTATGTTCAAATTAGTATTCATATTTTTGCAATTTCTTACATATTAATTAAAAAAAATTTCCTTGAATTCTAGTAGACGGTAGACATTACAAGCTGGTAAACACGTCATTACCAACGAATTTCTTAAATAGGAAAAAAATGTGGGTTTATATAATTTAACAAATTATATTACATTAGACATTAGTCGAAAATCATCGCGGATTTATGAAACGTCTTTAGCATGCAATGATTGTGGCGTGTATCTTTATTTAAAAGATATAGTCGTACATATCTGTCTGTCTGATCTAGTTAGAGAAAACATTACGTTCGTATTCCCATACCCAATAAAGAAATCATAAAATGACTCAAAAGTGCTCAATTCCGTACTCAATGCAGACTTCATAACGATAAATGGGTAAAGGAATTAATGGTGAAGTACAAAAGGAAGTTCTAATAATCACATAATGGTACCTCTAAAAAAATTCAAGCAAATTTTCATTAAATAAGACAGAAAAATACATACATTTACAATTTCGACCATCTGTTCATTCATTCTAACAACAGGCGAATATCCCGACCACTCAGGTGCTATGTACCGAAGCCAAGGCCATTGATTCAACCAGCCACCAGCCATCAATGTTATTTTAGTTCTTTCGCTTAGCAGGTTAATAAAATTCAAAAGTTTCTTATCTTTTATGTATTCACCTATAAACATTATAATGTTAATACATACCTCTTTATATTGCAATTTGATAAGTGCTCATTGTAGAATAAGAACATTCATAATAAAATTTTTAGATAAGCTATATTTTTTTTTTAATAACATATGGTTGAAAGTTGGTCTGAATTGGATAACATTACAAATGCTGAACAAATTATTACCTTAAGTCTGGTAAACAAGCATGTGATTGTGATGAAAGAAATTAAGAAAAAACTAATAAAATAAATAATATGAATCACCTCCAGTGTATTTCCAAAGAACGTTCATAGTGCACATGGAGATCATCGCTTTAATATTTATGGGATTGCCATTACTTTTTTCTATATAAGAAAGCACTGAATTCAACGACTCTTGGATATCTTCGTCCATAGAGGGTTTGCCATAACCAAGATATCTTAGATGTTTCATGGTAAACATTCGATGCTCTCGCCACAAGGGACCATCTACAAATGTCACTCCTGGAAGGGAATTAATTAAAATTGTGTGTTATTTAAATAAAGATTGAAAGTAAAAACCTTAATATTTTATTGCGTTTTTGTGACGCAAATGGTTTTTTACATTGAAGACGTGGGCGTCATTTCTACCAACTTGAGTCACTATAAAGATTTTCATATGTAATATTAAGCATAAAAAAATGTTTGTAACATATACTTAATATTAAATAAAAATACCTACACTTTTCATCGCCTTCCCTCTTGTTATTCAAAATACAGCTACATTTGAGATGAGTTAATATATTTATGATTATATTACGAATTGTTTATTACGTTTTTATTTATACATATATGAAACTTTTAAATAATAATAACTTTAAAAAGGTTAATATACCTATTCTTTTGCCTAAACATCGCAGTCGCAGTGTAAAACTATCTGGACGACCATCGAATTCCTTATCAGAGCTTACTTGATTTATGTACTTGTCGCCGTACACAACGACCACATTTTCATGACCCAACTTGAGTCCTAACACTTCTGTATTGTATTCTTTCGCCATCTCTGACATAGCTTTCCACTGTGATCCATACTTTAGGATATTGCTTTGCATCACATTGTTACATCCAAATAATGGGTACCACCTAGGACCTATAGAAACGTAATATTTAAAGAAATCCATATTTATAAATCAATGTAAAATCAGAATATTTATCTTCGTAACTACTGAAGAGATTTGAATAAAGCTTTTATTGTTGTTGTTCAAAGTATTGGGCATTTTCTGTTGCCAGTAGCTGTGTACTCTAAGAACGATAGTTATGAGTTCGAACTCCACACGGCATTTTGGGCTCTATTTTCAAACAAAACGGTTGATAAGTAGAATAAGCGTGTAAATGTTCATAAAATTCACACTAACGACGTTGTTGCTACTGGTTGAGATTTTTTGTAAACATTTTGACATTCGCATCACTAAAATTATACATATCTTATCTTAGCTAACAAACACAAAAAAATAGTTATCCAATTCCTAAATTTAGAAAAGCAAAAAAAGAAAAGAAAGGTTTCGGTGAAATTTTTATATTTTAACAGAATTTCCATTTTGATATCAAAAAATAAAATTTAAAATCATTGCATTATTATCAATTCGTATTAAAAATATTCATTTCATACATCAATAACATTTGTAAAATATTTAAAAATTATTATTGATATGCTGTAAATATAATTAATATTTGGAGGTGATTTTACATTTACTTTTCCAAAGATCCTTAAAATCACTTAAAAATTTTAATAACATAACATCGCACGACTGCAGTACAAAAAAGGTCAAATTCAGGTACAAAAATATACAAATTAACACAAGCCTCCACAAACCTTAAATTCTAATTAAATTGAAGTCAGTAAAGTATGCGTCACGTGTCAAGGTGTCATCACATAATATTTGTTGGAATTAATATTGTGATTGTTTGCAATGCTTTTTATATATTTTTATAGAAAACAGAAACAAAATTTGCTGATCAATACATAAATTTAACAAATAACTAAAGGCAATTTACCTCGTAATCTGACAAGGCGTAAAAAATATTACTTATAAATACAATTATTTCTATTATTGAAGAGGAAAAATAAATTATATTTATCTTATTTGTATGTAATGCAATAAAGTTTTGTAATTCTACTTTTTGTGACCGACAACTGCTATAAAATTATATCATAATATTGCAACATAATTAATATCTACTTTTTAACCATTTGCTACCAATAAAAAGGATGGTAATCTGAGAGTCATAGCGCTCAAGATAATTAAATATATCAATTACCTACCAATTTTACCAAGGATATAATGTTTTATTCACTTTCACTGGTTAATCTGAGAAATTTATATTTCAAATAAAACAAAACTTTTCAATAAATCAACACAAACAAAAATCCACTCACATTACAATACTGACACGATACGACATATTCGAATTGTTACTTATTAACTAATAAGAAAATACTATCAATCCAAAGTTTTGTCACGAAAAAAAATTATGTTTTATTTATATATTTTACAGGGGACATATAGTATAATAAACATAAAGCGACTCTTAATTAGACACGTGCAAGCGGGAATTACTTATTTCAACTGTAGATTTCTAATCACCGGGCCTAATATTTGTTAATTACCAAACACATTTCTCGATAGAGACATTAGAAAATAAAGGCAAAAAAATGTCTTTGTCAAAAAGAGTAATATGAATTAAAATGAAAACAACTTGCCTGGTGGGTAGTTCTTAGGCTTAACTATTGCGCTTGCGAGGTACCACAAAGCGACGACAGCGATGAGCAAGCACACGAACATTGCAAGCAAAGTATATCCACTTCTCAACTGAAGCACGCAAGCGCAATAAATGATATTGACAAACGCAAACGCTATTATCACTTTATATACTATAATTTCCTTGTCTTAAGTCCCCCCATCAATATTCGTTACTTTTCCGGAATGTATAAAAACACCGATACTGAACACTGATTGTATTCATAATACATAAAATATTTAAAAATTTATCTTATTAGTTATGCCTTTTTTTAAAAGAGGTAACTCTTTTTTATTTTTTGTATAATATTAGATCTCAATTATGAATATGTTTTAATTTGTAATTACTGGTTGATATATAAGTTTAGTTGTTAAAATAATCGAGAATTTTATTTATATACAAAATAGAAATTCAGGAACACCTTGACATGTAAAGTGATAAATTACATTATTATTTACGTAAGTGGGTTTACATATGGCGTACATTATTTTTACATAATTCTTACATATAATCCATCAGATCAGGAAAATGAGCGTGCGAGTAAACGCGTCGGTTGTGGGGTATGACTATATCAAATTATTTTCATTTCCCTGCTCTGAGAAGACAAACCACGGCGTTAAAATACCGCCACTCAGCAACCAATATCTCTAATTCGGGTGAACAGAGGAGAATGGAATGTCTTCAAACTAGGTTTTCTCTAGCTTCCCTGTTAAGCTGAAGAAATCATAAAGCTAAATAAAACTTGCGTAAATAATGCCGTACAAACATTTTCATCACTAATTTTTAAATTTCACATACAACAGAAGTAAAACTTCAGAAATGTAGCCAACGAGAGGATTAGAATTAATATAGAATTTATATAAAACCTAAAATTATACATACATACATACATAGCTTCACGCAGCAGGGTAGACAGAGGGAGCCTAGTGTTAAGACACTCCGTTCCCGCCGAATTGAGGCATTGCGTGCTGAGTGGCGGAACTCAACGCCGCGCTTTTCCTTGTTACCAAACCCAGGAAATGTAAAAAAAATTTAATAATAAAATTATAAATTTTGTTATTTCTATACTTAATAAATTTAAAAACTATTCTTATTTTAGTATTATATATTACTATACATATTTAACATATTATATATGTTTATATAAAAAAAAACTTAATTCTCCATACATAAATGATGTTGACATCAGACAGAAAAAAGATCGATGCATTCGAAATGTGGTGCTGGAGGAGAATGTTGCGCATACCGTGAACAGCAAAGAGACCAAACATATCTATTCTCCACCAGCTTAAGATCCAAACCAAACTATCCACAATATGTGACCAAAGAATACTATCTTACTTTGGCCACATAGAACGGAAACTGCCGGATAGTTTTGATAAATTAATTGCGATGGGCAAAGCAGATGGAAAAAGACCTAGGGGCCGAACACCTGCCCCATGGTCTAATACCGTAAAAGACATCTTAGGCATCCCGGTGACCGAGGCTCTAAGGGAAGCTGTAGACAAAGTGGCATAAAAGCAGCTTGTCAGATATGTCACGACCGCATATCAGAACGCTCACAATCTTCAGCAATGAAGAAACCGACCAAGAAAAAGAAGAAAAAAGTGATGTTATTAATGCAAAAGCTTTTCGTTTCTTTTATGTTTAGATTGCGCTGTTTAAAATTTTACTGATCTTTCTTGTATAATCCTATATCAGGTCACTTTTTTGCAATTGATGGTAAACATAAAAATTGGAAGATACATTTACATGTTTGTTACAATGGATTTTACTATTATTTAGTTGAATTCTAGAGATGAAAGGTTAACTACCTTTTGTTTTGTTCAACTGTCTGACATAATATCTGTCCAGGTACCAAATACAAAATAAATTCAATAACTTCTAATTAATACAAGATAAATAGTACGTCATTAGTTTATAAGCGACATTTATTTATACATTAATGTACAAACTTTACTAAAGAGGTTATTACTAACATTAATCAGTTGTTAAAAATATTATAATTTGTATGTGTTAATTAATTTCAATGTGTTAATTTGTATGTGTTAAGCTGCATCAATGTTAGCAAATACGATCCATCTCATCCCACTTCATACGATGCGATTTACAAATTTGTAAATTTGCCACGTATCCGAATCCAATGACAATATTATTACATTTATGTCAAGATTAATAGAATAATAAGGAAATATTCGTGTCTTTTTTAATTTAAAATATCAATTAAAATTACACATTCTTGGAAACAAAGATTCCTTTCACAGGATAAGGATAAGTATAAAATGTAACAAAAACAATTTTTTATATTGTGCAATTTACTTGTTATATTACCGCCTTAAATACATTTAAGTTAAGGAGATTTTGGCCTTTCATTAAATTGGACCTTGGTGCCGATTATTGGTAATGAATCGAAATGAATCACGTATGATTCATATTAAAATTTAAGTGTTGAAGCACTTAAAGTTATTGTTGTAAATCCTTATCGTATGGCTTTTTTACTATCTCGTCATATATATATTTTTTATAAAATTAAACGACCGTAATATGTTAGTTAGACAATTTTGAGTGATGTTACGTATAAAATTTTGTTGAATAGTCACATTTTAATGAATAGTCACTTTCACACTGCAAAAAAAAGTTTGGTTAAATACGCTAATAACCCATAATATCTTTTAAGTTACGTAAATATGTATATTTTTTTGCCTTTTAAATTTATATACAGTTTTATAAAGTATCGAAAGAGTAAATGGAAATTTATTAGTAAATTACAATAACCAAGAAAGGACTGAACATATCCAATTGGTCAAATAAATAGTTTAAGAGTAATAAATTTGTCCACATCAAAAAAGATTTGGTCTGATATTGTAATTTTTGGCAGTGTAAAAAAAAAATAAAACTAGAAATGAACTGCTATCTATGAAATATTTTAATGGTGCATTAAGTTATGGGCATGGCTCTTATTTTACTATGGATTGTCTTCTCGACGGAATGGTTATATTAAAATTATTTTCATTTCCTCGATCTGGTAGTTGAAAGCGCTGCGTTAGTTAAAAAAGCACGGCGTGGGGGATATTTTTAATATAATATTAGCCACAGACATATACTTATACATGAGTTATATTAATATATAAGTTTGGTTTAATATAAATTATATAATTATAAGTCTGAACACAAGATAACATATTATTTATTACGTCTTAACTATTTTTTTGCATTTTTTTGAAACTTCAAGTACCTATAAATGTTATAATGTTAAATAAAATAAGATATGTTTTTAACATAGGTCGTCGCAAATATTATAGACAACACTTTGATGCTATGCGATTGTTACTTAGCCGGCGTTTGGCTAGTTAACCTAGAAAAAGTTCTATAAAATATAGAACCTTTTCCCCTCCGCACAAACAACATACCATACGTACCTGCGTCGGCGGGGCAATGTAATTCCACACGCACTGACTATCAAATACCTAGGAGTCGCATTAGATAGTACGCTCAACTTCAAAGAGTGAATCGAAAACGAGGATTTCCACGTATGCCAGTGTAGTGTTTGCATGCACTGACCTTCGCTGACTACAAGTAATGCAAAACAAATTCTTGCGTATTATCACGAGGTAAAATCAACAAGTATTCTTTTTATTTTATAATGTAAAAAATAGTAATAAAATGAAACAGAATATTGTGAGTGATCTTCAATATATTGTTGAAGCGACTAGAGGACATTGCAGTAAAGAGGACAACTAGTGTATTTTTTTATAATATATAGTCCTTGCTATTGAAGAGATTGTTTACTATTGAATTATCTATATTAAGAATATTTCCATTTTTTCACTTAAATAAATATGCAACACGTGTTTTAAACATTCATATCAAAGATAAAATGTTAGTAATTGTAAATTTGAAGGGTACCTGTTTATTTTGCTTAATATATGGTGTTCATTTTCCTTACTAAGCTAATGTTGATTTAATTACTTTTAAAATAATTAATTCACATAAATAGTTACAAATTTTCAGACATATTTATATTTAATAATTAATGAAATTAACAAGTATAATTAAATTATTAATATAAAAATTTAACAACCCATTAGCTTCGGTTTTTTAGGATCACCAAAGGAATTATGAAGTATTAACTTAAGATTTCGATTCGTACTACATCATTAAAATAAATGTTTCTTAATAATATATATTATAGCTTATGATAATTTATGTTATAAAGTCGGCTCACGGATTGCGTCACTTAGTCAATAATATAAGGTTTGATTGAAGGATTAATAATTATATGGATTTATTGATTAAAGGCGATTCAGGTCAATGATTTTATTCATTTACTTGTCGGAGAGATTTTTATTACTTGCACTTTTATATGCATATTTATGATCTCGTTTCCTTTTTAAGCACTATAAAACTTTTTTCCGGATTCTTGTAACTTTTATAATCATACTCGTAAGACTCATAGACCCACCCACTATATTTTTCACTAACTATTTGTGATTATGCTATAATAACACCTAGTAGTCAACCTGCTCCAATAGCGTGCAAGAGCACCGCTTTAGTATATGCTCTAACTCTCCTAAGCAACAGACATTACTATTAAAGAAAATATGGTATCGATCCTATAAAATTGGTACGCCGATTTCGATTGCCAATGTATACGCCACAACAACGGTACAACGTGAAGGTCCTAAAAGAAAATTACTTCTAACTTCAAATCATTTCCTTTAGGGCTGCCACACACGTGTCTCTTCACAAGCATCTGCGTAAGGTATCACTAACTTGTTTATAATGTAATACTAACGTATAACGGTAATGGTAACGATAGACTCTACTAAATACTTCTTTTCAGCGTACAGTAGTAATTAAAAATTCTAAAGTACAGTCCAAAATTGGGTTCTCTAAAACCATAGAACTCTGATTGCCCGTGTTGCATCCATCTTCCAAAGGGTGAGTACGGATTTATCAGAACAGTTAGTTATTTTAGGCTATATTTTGGTAACAGAATATTTATTACGCAAATATAATATTTTAAAAAAAGGTGCATAAAAAAAGATTTTATTTCACATTTTTAAAGTAGCAGTTTGTTTTACAGTAGCAAAAGTACAGTGACAAATAAAATGTTTAATAGAATTTGTGAAAGTTAATTGTCTAAAAAGTACACTCAAAAGCTTTACTCATTTTTAGAATAAGCTCCTAATTCTTATGATGATCTCATATAAGAAACGGTACAATTTTCTCTTTGAGAATGTTGGTGTTTTATTATCCATACGTTCCTTATTATATTCCTTAAATCTATAAGCCTAAAACGTCTAATACGGTAATACTAACAGTACCCTACAAAACTAATATTTCTAAAAATCATCGCTTTGAAATAAACAAGGTAGTTCTTACCTGACTGACCAGTAATGGGTTTAGGGCTAATTTGTAAACAGTAGAGATAGGTACGAGAGGTATAACAATACAACCTCTTTAAACTACTAAAATATATAAGCCTGTATAGAACTTCCATTAGTTAATTTCTAACACGTATTTTGAAGACTGTTAGTGATATATCTATTCAGCTTAACCTATAGTGCAGGGTGTGCAGTGCAGACGGGCGCCGCCGTCTCAGGGGTCGCAGCGGCGCTACAGGCATGAAAACAATGAGTGTTATTCTGCCGTCATAAGAAGAAAGGCTATAACTAGTACCATACTGTAAGCTATACCTACTTATAAAATAGCTTATTGGAATATGAAAAAAACTTTCTTGTTACGACGGCAAAGTTAATAGTTATAGCCACGGGGGGGTCAGACTTAGGAGAAGCCAGGGATTCATTTCACATGGGCGCTACTCGAGCTAGAGCCGCCCCTGTATCTACTCAATGGGTTGCTAAGGAGTTTTCTCTCTAGACAAAAAACATGACTGTAAAAAGTTTATTATAGGTTATATTTATAATTAGAAATGAGCTCTTAAGTAACTTCTAATAACAAAGTTTTTGCATTGTGACGTACGAAACGTATATTTGTTATTCTTTAGTGATCTCGGTTTGTACAGCCTAAACGGTAGGAGCTACACTAACATAATAAAACATGATATTATTTGTGTCAAATAGTTTTGAACACAAGTATTTAGTTATTCGTAATAATTTTAACTTTTACTACCACTACGTGATTTATTTATTATATTACATTTATTATTACTAGTATCCCCATTGACGCGTTAACAACGCGTTGTCTTTAGTAATGTAAATGTCACTTTGTATAAATATGGATGTCAAAACATGGTAGTGTGAGTAACATTTATTTTATTAATTTAATATACTTTTTACGCATTATTACAAAAATATGATCATTCTGTGAAGAGAGAAGGATTTCTATATGAACTCTAAGTGTGCCAAGTTTCATGCTCCTCTGTTTGTGTAATTTTCGTAAAAAGGGATACAAAGTTTTTGCTTTACATATTTATTTATAGATATAATAATCAGAATGCGAAATTATAAAATTTCAAATTTTATTTTATGCAATATTAATTGTTTATAAGAATTGTTTACTACATAACTAATTACAATCAGTAAACTTAACAAGTTTAACTTAATTTTAAATACAATGTTAAAAAAATATTAAAGTAACAATAAATTTATAGAAAAATATATAAAATCTAGAAATTATAGAAAGGTTTTATTTACTGTAAGTGTATTTTTTTCTAGTACCTAATTATTGATATTAACATATTTCAAACGTTTCATGATAAATAAATCTCAAATTTAGGACATGTCTCAAATTTAGTTTCACGCTGTATCCCGCATGTAGCAGGGTAGGCAGAAGGAACCTGATGAGCCGATAAAAAAGTGTTAAGACACTCTGTTCCCCACTTTCCGCCGAATTAAGACATTGCGCGCTGAGTGGTGAAACTCAACGTCGCGCTTTGCCTTTTGACCAAACCAGGAATCGAAATTACTAAACTCTTACATTTCCTGGAGTGGGAATCGAACCCACAACCTGTCGTGTTTAGGACATATTTTTACGCATTATCCTGCACAGTCAGTGGGAACTTAGCGTAAAGACATTCTGCTCTCCACTTTCCACCTGAACTTTAGACATTGCACGTTGAGTAGCAAATTAAATGCTGGGCTTTGTTTTAAATGAGAGGAAAAATAAAAATAATTAAAAAATAATCAAACCCCTCAGTAAGAATCGAACCCACAACTAATAGCGCTTATAGTCAGACGCTGTCCCACTGCGCTGCCATAAATATTATTTAATATAACACACTATCGGTTGAAGACGCAAGGTAAACTATTGTTAACAATTACACCAATAAAATTAAAAATGCGAAAATTTGGATATTTATATGTTGGAATATTGAGATTTATTATTGTGAAACCGTTGACTCTGACAAGAAAAATTTGGTAAAGCAAGGCGAAAATGTATTTACAAACATCAAATGTGAAAGTACTCACATAAAAACAAATAAAAAGTCCTAAGTTTTAAGCAAAATTGTATGTCAAACGCATGATAATATTTGTAATCTTTATTTTAATAACTTAATGTATTTTTTACGCATTAGTGAAAAAGAATATTAACTATACCAATTTTAATATACTCCAAAAAAATGTAATCAGGTAAAATTTCCAAAGTTTTTCCTTCACTTATTATTATAATGATTTAATATTTACATAATTGACGTTTTTTATAATATTGTCTGTCTTCAGAATTAATAATAAATTATGGTAATACTTTTAATCAATCTTTGTTAATTTTATTAATCACGTAAAAACTGCAATAAAATAAGAAAAAGTTTGTTCTTCCTTCTATAGACTTTTAGATTAAAATTCACACTAATTTAACTCCTTTTTAAGTCGGTCCTGTAGAGCTATTAGGATTATCTCTACAAAGCTGAAAAACGGTCGTCAATTGGCAAAAAAAACATGTCATCGTTAAAAGAAACCACAAGGCCTTCTACGACTACTCCTAAGAGTAAAGATGAAAAAGAATACTTAATTTTTAAAGTTCTTTACGTTTTTTTTTCAAGTTCCAAGACAAAAGTTTTTTTTTTAAATCTTGTTAATAAACAAGATAATTATAAAATATCTAATATAAATTATAATTTCCTTATAATTATCTAGATAATTATAAGGAAATTATAATATCACTCCCCTTGTATGTAATTTGCATTTCAAATATTGTCAAATGTCATGCTGTGTGGGGGAGTATGCGCATTGTTCAGCAGAAACGGTAACTTAGTAATGGATGTGGAAACACAAATTGCTACCAGTCACGGAATCCTTACGGATTTTTGCTGTAAGACATTGGAGACATTTTTCTTTAAATACATTTAGGGGAACGGCGGGTACCCCCGGACGGCGAGTAGCCTACCTAGTAGGACATCTCAATTCCTAAAAAAACTAAAGGCATTGCTTAGACAAAGAGTTATTGTAAAGATACCTTTTCTAAAGTAGAAACAAATGTAGTTTGATCGCGGTGTGAACGCTGAGTAAATTAGTCGTGAGAGAATGTTTTATTTTCGCCTAAAAAATTCGTCGCGCCTGTCAAATTTCATCGGTGGCTATTAAGTACAATAAGAAAGTTTTTATGATATGTATGGATAGTTCGCGAAAAAATATTTGATGAAACTCTGAATGCCTTGTCAGAGCTACCAAGAACGTGCCTGTGAAGTCTGTGTTCATTTAATATTTGTTTACTGCGATGCTTGCCAAAGAGCGGACGATCCATCATTGAATAAAGTGTCCGGGGCTACCCGCCATTTTTTTGACGGCAAAAACTAGACCATATTATAAACAGTACATTTTCTTGAAAAAATGTGATATAATTGTTCAAAGTTTAGTTAATATAAATAAAAAAAATCCTAATTTAATGATAAATATGAAATAACACAGCAATATCTTGTATTTTTATTTTTATTTGCGTTTCATTTAAGTGTCCGGGGCTACCTCTTCCCCCTTCCCGTATAGAAAAATATCGTTTGATCCACTGCATCGATTAAAAAGTTTGTTAATTCGTGGCATAGCTGAGTTAGCTTCAGGTACTGTTCTATGTAGTACAATGTGTAACAGTTTGACCCCACGTGGGAGAAGAGGCGGTACGTAGAATTGAACAGCTGCAAGTTGTGGACATGGAAGATTTGTACAAAAACAGTAAATCTAAATATCTCTTCTAGTATCAAGTGAGACAATTTTAAAGTGACGTAAGTTGCTGACAAATGTATCTAATGTACTTTTCATACCCGTTGAATATACAAAATGCCATGTAGAATATTTCTACAGACGTTCAATTCTTGTCTTGTCATTGTCTTAAAAATATAAATATTATGTAATTTATTGTCGTCAAATGATACTCCTGTACTCTAATATACTTCTAACCATACTATTATATAATAATATTTTTGTTGATGGCCTAAACACTCTTTTTGTAGTACGAATTACGAAGCATGTAACTTTTTATATTTCTATCAATGGGTTAATAAGAGGAAGTGTTTTCTGTATCAAATTGTCAATGTTGTGTAGTTGTGCTGTAATTTTTGAGCGGGAGGATGCATTTGAGGTTGTAGACGGACCGTCAGAAGCAGAGGTAAAATACATTCCAAATAAGTTACAAATTTCCACGCCACCTTTTACGAACGAGTCTTTATATTTTAACGTTGGGTACGAACTACGAGTGTCTCTTTTATGTTTAACAAAAGTATAAAAATATTTGGGACTTCTTTCTATAGAAAGAATTGTTGTCTAATTACAATAAAAATGTTGTAGGATTCTTAAAAACGTTAAATTTTATAAGTAGTTCTTTTTTTTAAGTAATCATTTATTGAAGTCTTTGTTACTCCAAGGGGGATATTTGTAACATTTTGATATAGAGAATGATACAAACTTGTCTATGCTGGTGTTTAAAATATTTTAAAACTTAGTTACCATATTGTCTAGTGATATACAATCAAGAAATTCGAAATTTCAATTAATATTTATTAAATAATTATTGAGTCCTTGAATTTATAGAATTGGCTTTAAGTTGCGATGTTTTTTCATAAGATTGTTACAAGTAAATTGCCCTGCAATTTACTTGTAACAATCTCAATTCATACTTGTAACAATCTCAAATCAAGTGGGTATTCACCTATTCTTCAACGTCAACTTTACAAAGGATATGTATAGCATTACAAGCTTTACAATGTAAAATATCTGTAAGAACTAGGTCCAGAATTTTGTTATTAGAGATGACAATATGATTAAACTGCAGCAGATTGTTGTTGAAGCAAAAATCAACAAACGTTTGACATACGGAGGATAATTGTTGCGAGTCGGCATCGGTTTGTTTACCAATTTGTAAACCAATTTATCGCGTCAAGTTTGAAATATCAATACCAAGTAAGTGTTTAAATTGTGGTCTTCAGAAACTCTAGCAATTGAATAAGGAATTGTTCATTAGTCTCATGCATAAGGAGTAAATATATGTAACATTTTTACAGCACAGGACTATTCAATGAAACCATAGGATATTCGCGTACTCAATGGTATCAAATTTATAAGAATGGTAGCTCGCCTACTAATCAAATAGAGTAAGGATGTCAACACGTGTCCGACAAGTGTGCAAGAGGTGTTCAAAATTTTTTTTTTTCTAATAACCATCTTACTTAAACTTTAGCATGAGAAATTAGATAAAGATATTTGACGCTCAGAATCGGTAGCTAAATGTATTAGAATTACATTTAGCACTTTTTTACAATTATATGGATTTTATCATCCAATACACTTGGAAATCGTAGCCTTCGTCAATACCGTCATTTCCCGAATAATTTTATCATTTAATAATATTTTAAAATGTTAATTAGTAGCTTAAAATTATAGACATATTTAAATTTAAAATAAAATGTACTAATTTATTACTTGTTCCAGGTTAGATGACAGCGAAGGAAATGATTGCTACTAGTGACGAGATACATAAGAAACACAATGTCCTTTTACATTTGAATCCAATATAAAGTATTGATTTCTATATAATTTATTTATCTATACTACGGATATAAAGAGAAAAATTAAACTGTCTGATGTTTTTTTACTAGCGAAAATGGTCTTTATAGCGACACCGAAGGAATAGGAAAAAGTATAACTTCGCTCAAAAAAAACTGCTGCTTGATAACATATTGTCAACTGCAAGCGCATCCGAAGCGGGACTCAAAGCCACCGACTACACAGGGGACTATAACTGCTGATGCAGCTTATTACAGGCATAGTATTTTATTATTATTATTTTCTTTACTGTTACATATACTAAATATTATTTTATTTTTTCTCTTAAATTAAATTTAAATATAATATATATTTACATAAAAACATGTAAAGACATGTAAATTTCCATAAAATATGTACGAAAGGTGACAAGGGTTGATAATTTTCGAAATATACCACGGTAAAGGTACTTTATTTTTATTTCTATAAATTTTCTTATTTTTTCTGAATTTTTACATGTAATATTTGTATTCAACTGACACGCTTGAAACACCATAAGCTCAAAATCGAACCGAAGGTGGTTTCACTCGTTATGAACTGAATAATTATTTAGCATAAAGTACATTTTTACTACTCTTTTTACTCTTTAACACACAACGAATAAAATATCGCATAGTTCAAATTATTTTTTTGAATAATACTGTACGTTTGTTGAGCTAAGAAGGTATAGTAACTTTTTGTTCTAATGCATTTTGAATAGGATCTTTTTCTAACTATAACAAATTCAAGAATATACTAATGAATTATAATGAAAATAATAAAAAAACTAGTAATAGTTTCTAGTTAAAATAGGACGTTCTATTCAAACATAACATCAAAATGCTCTCATGGTAAGAAAAATAAATAATAATAATGGCAATTATATTATCATGAATATTTATTGACAGTAATAAAAAATAATTATAAATTTTATTCCACAAACTGGCAACATTTTTTTGTAAAACTTATTTTAGAAAAATATCAGTCCTCTCTCTTAATAAATCGTGCAGTAAATGGCTTGCTTTCAACGAGCATTCCAATTGTTGGTTCGTCACACGGCAGCTCCCCATTTACACATTCGATCCTGTATTTTTGTAAAACACTTACTAATATCAAAAATAAAATAGATTTAGCTAGCGGCTGGCCGGGACATCGTCTTCGACCTAAAAATAAATATTCATTATTTAATATATTTTAACAAAAAAAATAATAATCTAACATATATATTATGTATATGGGACGGCAGCGAATTCGATGGAACGATGATCTTGACTTATCGATGAACCGACCAAGGAGGAGGCCTATACCCAACAACGGGTGACTAATTCTTGAGAAAGAAGATAAATATGTATATGAAATCTTTATATATTCCAAACTCACATAATTTACGTACACAAAATATAATATTAAATTCTTATAAGGAACTGTAAAAACTCTAAATAAATTTAATAGAATTATACATAAATTTAAAATATATTCTCTTGTTAGAAAAATAATTACAAAAAAACGATAAAAACATTTCGTTTATTAAAAAACATTTTGTAAACTAAGACATTAAAACTTTATGTAATATATTAATTTTAAAAATTATCTTCAGAGTAGAAAATATACTTTATATACATATATCGCACTCATAAACGGTATAACACTGCTAAATAAATAGTAAAATAACGCCATCTGCTATCAATCTTGTCTACTATAACGTCATTTATCCATATATTAACAAAGTGCGACGAGAACCTATGGTCAACTTATCAAGACTCAAAACTGCCATCTATGGATAATAAAAAATAGTTTAAAATAGCAACATCCTCCTTAATTGTTCCTTAAATATTTTCTAGAGCCGAGCATTGATGCGTAAAGCACAGTGTGGTATGTAAAATAGTGAAAATAATATTTTGTTAATTTAAAAGATTTCTAATGCGTTTCTCACGGTACACGTAAGTTTTAAGTTCAAATTCTTTACTTTTAATAATTATGAATATAAGTATTCAAACAAGGTTCAAAGACATGAGTCAGACAAGTACTATCGTAACTACGGCTTAAGATCTAACATTTTGATCTAAGAAGTAGGATGCTAATAAACGTTTTTAGCAAAAAAAATTATAAAGTTATACACATAAAGAAAAAATATAACAAACCTAATCCAAAGGGATGAGATACAGTAGCTGTTTTGAAGGCACCATTTTCATCTATAAATCTGTCTGGATTAAATTTGTGCGGCTCGTCCCAGTGCTTTTCATCAAAATGAAGGTCTCTGAGAGAAACAAGCACAGTGCTTCCTTTGGGGACAGTGTATTTTCCTATGTTGACATCACTCACCGTTCTCCTTTGACCGGAAAATGGAGCTATCGTATAATATCTTTGAGATTCCGCTAAAAATGCACTTGTGTATACCAATCTGAAAAGAAAAATGGTATTAAACAAATATTACTACATTATCTACATTCTTTATATAGCATATGACAAAATTGTAAATTCCTTACCTAACACTGTCATTCCTTGTAGGCTTTGTATTTCCTATAGTATTTTTAATTTCATTATATACTTTATCTTGCATTTCCCTATTGTGTAAAGCTGCTATAATAATAAAATCGAATGAATTACCAACTGTTTGAGCACCTGCTACTAAAAAATCGAGACATATTCCAGTTAGCTGATCCACTGAAATGAAAACATTCATTGTAAAGACTTGTAGCAATCTTTTTAAGAACATTTAGATATTTAAGAGCAATAATTGAGTTTATATTAACAAAGTACGAAGAATTTAAACCTACAACGGCCATGTCTATTATATTTGTTTTTATAGTATATAATATTTGTTTTTAGCGATTTTTGCAAGATACGTTTATCTGATTAATCGCGAAAATTTTTGGTATATGAAAATACATTTTAGAATACTTTAACAGTATTCCGTGGTCAAAGGTAGACTTATAAATAGAAGTATTAAATTTTTAACAAATACCATTTTAAGAATAATTTAAATTTGTGATTTATACCTACTATTATTTTGTGAGTGTTGTCTAACCTCGAAATAAATTAATCAAATATTGACAATTTATAATATAATGGGAAGAAAACTTATATGTGTACATGTGCTGTGCGGAGTTTCAACCCACCACATAGTGCCCCTAAGTCTAATAGATTAAGATCCCATGAACCGCCAGACTTACCTTATAATATAAAAGCTGAAAATTTATCTGTGAATGTATCGGATAGAGGAAAGAACGGTCAGCAATTATGGAATTTGAAGTGTGGTTGCTTCGGGAGATAATAGATAAATAGTAAATAGTACCTCAATTACCTCATAGTATAAAGCTCATTTTTTTCATTTTTTTTTTCGTAATAATATTAGAAATCACGTCACCCATTGCCAGACACTTAGTGTGGTTGCAGCCCCCTGCCAGATACCCTTAAACTTTACAAAAAATCATAAAAAAATTGTTACATTATAAAATCTGAACTTTACATATATTGATTGGGGACCTATAAGAAGCCATCTAAAGTGTCTGCTTGCGGAGATAACGTCTTCTTATTAATTGAGGTACTATTTTATAGACCTTTACTATCTATTATCTACTGAAGCAACCACACCCCAAATTCCAAACTTGCTGATCGTTCTCACCTCTGTCAAATACACTCACAAATAAATTTTTAGCTTTTATACTATGAGGAAAGTCTGGCAGTTCATAGGCTCTTAATTTATAAGTGCCAGAAAGTTACAGAGTGACGAATCACGAGTTCCACTCTGATTACCCCGAAAAATTCGACAGACATGTAAAAACTAAATTTAAAAATCACATTATATATTCATATTTCATATACATGAAATTATGAAGATATTAACAAAAATAAAATATGTCAATGTTCTAAAATCTTTTTAAAACAAAAAATTATTACTTTGTACTTACATGTGAATGTCGGTGTGTTCTTATACATTTCTTCTATGAAGAAGTACATTAAATCACTGCCATTTATTTCTTTGTTCAAATGTTTGCTTAAAGAGTCCTAAAACATAAGTCAACTTCGATATATACTATCGAATAAAAATTTACGCCTACGCTTAGTTAACGCCTGTCGTGACGCAGAGGCACAAGCGTGCGACTGTAAACGCGACAGGTGGTGGGTTCGATTCCCACTCTAGGAAAGTATTTTCATTTTCTGGGTTTGGTAACAAGGCAAAGCGCGGCGTTGAGTTCCGCCACTCAGCTCGCAATGCCTCAATTCGGCGGAAAGTGGGGAACGGAATTGTTGAAAGAGAACGGAGTGTCTTAACACTAGGTTCTCTGGTTCCCTTTGCCTACCCTGCTATATGCGGGATACAGCGTGAAGGTAAAAAAAAAAGAATAAAAGTTTAAGGTCACTTATAAAAAACATTGTAACTAAAAAAAAATAAAGCTAGCTGCAATTTCGCTTGCCTAACCTAATATCCTGCCTTTTTCTGTTTTCGTAAGACTTTCGCGACAAAAGCATAAGGTAAAAAATCAAACAAATTATTACGGCACACTAACACTCGGGGCATTATCCCATATAATATAAGATTTTAATAAAATTATTTTCATTTCCCCCGTCTTGTAACACTAAGAACGACTTTTGGCTTTGCCACCCAACACGCAATGTATTGAATTCAGGCGGAAATTGGAAAACATTTTAACGAGCCTTTTCTCTAACGGTTTACTCCACTATGCGGGAAAAAAGGAAAATTAAAAAAAAATCAAATGAGCTTGCATACCTATATACATATTCTACTATTAAGGAATGTCTAAAAAGTCATTATCTTGAAAATTTTTAAGTTACCGTAAACGTCTCTTGTTTCAATAGATAAATCATCGAAGCCCTAACGAGATTTAGGTGGTAGAGTCATTTTAATATTAATATGATCTACGAATTACTAATTATTGCGCTTTTGTTTTGACAATGTTACTTAATTTAACGATTAAATTGTTTACGTTATTCACTTGCTTTTTATTTCTTCCTTTCCACAATTTTACTAGGTAACTGATTATACGAGTATGCCCCCACTATTTTAAGTAAAATTTGCTGAAATTCTTAAGATTACGGAATACCTACGTTTACAATGTCTACTATCTGTTCATTCAATCTCATAATAGTCGAATATCCAGACCACTCAGGTGCGATGTATCGAAGCCAAGGCCATTGATTCAACCAGCCACCAGCCATCATTGTTTTTTTATTTTTTTCGCTGAGCAAGTGAATAAAATTCAAAAGTTTCTTTTCGTTTATGTGCTCACCTATAATTTTTATAAATGTTAATTTATAAACGTTTATGTAATCCAATGTGGTAGATAATAAGGAGAGTAGACCTTAAATTTGTTTATAAAATAGTCATCATGGGAAAGTAGAAGAAGTCTACTCGTAAATGGACAAGATTCATTTATTTTTATTTATTTATATATTTAAATGATAAATAGTGGGATTGCAGGTAAATTTTCAAGATAAATATCGACAACAAATATTAAGGTGTCAAAAAAACCAAGAAATCCTTCATAAGAAAAAAGTTAAGCAAAGATTTAAAAATTAAAAATATCCTATAAAATACCTCCAGTATACTTCCAAAGTACATTCATAGTGCACATAGAGATCAGCGCTTTTATATTTTTTGGATTACCGTTGCTCTTTTCTATTTCTGAAAGCACTAAGTTCATTGCCTCTTGAATATTATTGTCCATGGCGAGTGTACCAAAACCAAGATGTCTCAAATGTTTCATTGCAAACATTCGATGCTCTCGCCACAAGGGACCATCTACAAATGTTATTCCTAAAACATAAAATATAAAAAATTGTTTATTATATATAATAAAAGAAATGTCAAAATCATGATAAATTAAAGAATTTGAATTTAAATGAGTATTTTTAAATTTAAAAATTCGAAATATATGATACATTTAGACTTGTTTTTTTATTAATATACATGCATATATTAATAAAAAAACAAGCATGTATAATTACATGCTTGTGAAGGCAAATAAATTATTTTTTACAATTGAGACCTACTTAAGACTTACGGACTATTTTGAATAATGAATAGCTTCTACATTTTTTAGTGATCAATATTTTCAATTTCAAAACAAACATACCTTTTTTTTCACCTAAGCATCGCAATCGTAAAGTAAAATCGTCCGGGCGGGCATCAAATTCTTTATCACAGCTTACTTGATTTATATTCTTTTCACCATATACGACCACAACATTTTCATGTCCTAATTTTAGTCCGAGAACGTCTGTGTTGTATTCTTTCGCCATCTCTGATATAGCTTTCCACTGTGATCCATATTTTTGAGTTCTAATCTCCATAATATCGTTACAGCCAATAATTGGGTACCATCTCGGACCTACAAGGAAACTTTTATAATGTCTAAAATATGAATGTTAATATTGAAAAAACTATAATATTTAAAAACGTGAGCATAATAATTACGTGTAAGTCACGTGTGAAATGAAAACAAATTGACTAATTAAGAGGCCGAAAGTAATTAACAGTAGGTGTTCCTACTGTTCTACTGTACTGTTGTGATCGATCTTGTTTACAGGAATATTTATATATAAATACTAGAATTTTTTTCAATTCAATTCCTTGTCTACCCACCAAAATATCATATAACACGTCTATAAATTTTAATAAAATTTTGAAAAATCGTTTATGAAATTTTATTAAGAGTTATTTCCTTGTCAACTACACAAAACCAATTATGAGTTTGAAAAACTATTTAAGCTCTATTAAGATTATTTATTTGAAAGTATAAGAGAAACGATTATATCTAGTTTAGTTATATAAATAAGGGATGTATTACTAAATACATTTATCAATAGAAAAAATGTAAAAAGTTATACAGCGTAAGCGAGATAATGCAGCTTGCCTGGTGGATAATTTTTCGGCTTGACTATTTGGCTTGCGATGTACCACAAGGCAGCGAGAATGACTATTAAATAGAAAAACATTGGAAAAATATACTATATAACCACTGCTTAACTGTAATACACGAGCGAGTAACTGAAATGGATTGCGATTGTCGCGCAATCCAGTTCTTGTTACCATTTATAAGTGTATCTATAGGGGGAGTCCGGGAGACTTGGCAATGACCATGAGAAAGAACTACCTTTCAAAAACTTAAATTTTACGTAAAAGAAACGTCAACGCGATAATAGAATCGGTAAGTGAAAAATAACGTAAGTCACAAAAAATTCAAAAATTCGTAATCGATTTAAATTAGCTTAGAAAGGCAAGTTATACACTTATTTCTCCCTCCTGTCGAATTTGAAAATCCGGACTTACGTTGTTTCTGCACTCACCGATTCAATTGTCAGCTCGAGAGAAGACATGATGGGCAGCTTGTTCAACTGTCAGGGTGTCTGTGCAGAGTAAATTCACTCCATTTCCATCATAGTACTTTTGAGATAATGATCATGTTATTTGCAGTCGTATATTGTATTATTACGGTTGTGATGACTGACTATTGCAGTTTATTGGGTGTTAAATATTTTTTCATTAAGATGAAAATATTTTTTTGTAATTTGAGATTTGAACCTCGGTGTACTCGAACACGGTGACTCGATATAACATCCAATATACATATTTGAAAACCGTACCCTTCGTCAATACCGTCACTTCTCGAATAGTTTTGTCATTTAATAATATTATAAAATGTTAATTAATAGCTGTAGATTCTAGAAATATTTAAATTTAAAATAAAATGTACTAATTTATTACTTGTTCCAGGTTAGATGACAGCGAAGAAAATGATAACTACTAGTGACGGGATACATAAGATACAGACACAATGTCCTTTTACATTTGAATCCAATTTAAAGCATTGATTTCTATTTAATTTTGTTTATCTATACTACGGATATAAGGAGAAAAATTAAACTGTCTGATGTTATTTTACTAGCCAAAATGGTATTTATAGCGACACCGAAGGAACAGAAAAAAGTATAAGTTTGCTTAAAGAAAAGTGCTGCTTGATAACATATTGTCAACTGCAAGCGCATCCACAGCGGGACTTGAAGCCACCGACGACACAGGGTACTATAACATCCGATGTAGTTTATTGCAGGCATAGTATTTTTTTATTATTATTTTCTTTACTGTTACATATATGTAACAAGCATCTTGTTCACAGACTATAGTAGTTAGTAGTAGTTATTTTATCTTTTATTTTATATTGAATTTACATATAATATATATTTACATAAAAACATGTAAAGAGATATAAACTTCTATAAAATAAGTTCGAAAGGTTGATAAATTTCGAAATATACCTAAAAAACTACAATACTATATAAAAATCTGCAGAAGGTATTTTATTTTTATTTCTATAAATTTTCTAGATTTTTCTAAGTTTTCACATGTAGCATTTGTGTTCAACTGACACGCTTAAAACACCATAAGCTAAAAATCGAAGGTGGTTCCACTCGCTATGAACTGAATAATTATTTAGCTAATAAGGTAATAAGAACGAAATGTTGCTATAGCAACATTTCGTTCTTCTTAATATAGGAACTTTTTCTAACTATAACAAATTCAAGAATAAAACTACATAAATAAATTTAAAAAAATGAATTGTAATGAAAATATTAGAAAACGAGTCTCTAGTTAAAATAAGAGGTTTTTTTTTTAAATAACATCGAAATGCTCTCATGTTGGCAAAAAATAAATAATAATAATGGCAATTATATTATTATGAAGATTTATTGACGGTAAAAAAAAAATTATAAATTTTATTCCACAAACTGGCAACAATTTTTGGTAGAATTTATTTTAGAAAAATCAATCTTCTCTCTTAATAAATCGTGCAGTAAATGGCTTGCTTTCACTGAGCATTCCAATTGTTGGTTCGTCACACGGCAGCTCCCCATTTACACATTCGATCCTGTATTTTTGTAAAACACTTACTAATATCAAAAATAAAATAGCTTTAGCTAGCGGCTGGCCGGGGCATTGTCTTCGACCTAAAAAAAAATATTAATTATTGAAAATATTTCAACATGAAAATTAATAATTTAATATATATTAGATTCGCTGTATTCGTATTCACACACAGATATGTGTGTGTATGGGGGACGACAGCGAATACGGTAGAACGATGATCTTGACAAATCGATGAGTCGATCAGTGGATGAGAAGAGCAGACGACCACAGTGGCTGGAAGTCCAAGGAGAAAGCCTAAGCCTAAGCCCAACAATGGCTGATTAATTATTGAGAAAGGCGGGTACACCCGGACGGCGGGTAGCCCCGGGTACCTCAATTTCTAAAATAACTAAAGGCATTGCTTAGACAAAGAGTTATTGTAAATATGTAACAAATGTAGTTTGATCGCGGTGCGGACACTGCGTAAATTGGTCGTGAGAAAATGTTTTATTTTCGCATAAAAAAAATCGTCGCTCCAGTCAAATTTCATCGATGGCTATTAAGTTCAATAAGTAAATTTTCATACTTGTTTGCTATGCAGGGTTTTAGTAAATATTACATATTTAAATTTTGTAATAGTATTTTTAACAATTCTTATACATTTGGAGTGCTGTGTTCAAAAATGTTGCATAATAGCGGGCGGGTAGCCCCGGACACTATGCTGTCGGGTACTTCTGGACACGGTTCTTACTCTTCTTCGAATTTAATGTAATTTTGCTTAATTATTGAGAGTACTTCAATTGGTACCACAATATCTTAAATATGTTAAATATTTCTGCAACTCTATAGTTGCATCCACTCATTACTTAATTACTATTAATAACATAGGAGAAGTACCTATGTTATTATTATCGTTGTAGAAATACTAAGATACTGTACCAAAAATAATGACAAGAACCAGTGAAAGAGCAATATAAGAGAAAAATCAAATGACAGAAACATTTACAAGCAAAATTAGTACGATTAAAAGCAATTTTTCAGCGAGACGTGTGGAAAAGAGATATAATGTACCACCAAGATTACTTCACGAAATTTCAAGAAAGCGACATTATAACATCTTCACCATATAAAAAATTGAAGGAAAAACCGAAGAAAATTTTTTATTGCTTAAAAAGATCAAATAGAAATACAACAACATAAAGGAATTAAAAAGTTTTTAAAACCATATGAAAAAATCCAAAATCTTTCTTAGAGAAAAAGAGACTGAATGGATTGTTCACGAAGAAATATTTGAGATGAAACTCTGATTGCCTTATCAGAAATACCAAGACTGTGCCTGTGAAGTCTGTGTTCATCGAATACTGTGATGTTTGCAAGTGAACGGAAATGTTAAAAGGGAATGGAGTGTCTTAACACTAGATTCTCTGATTCCCTCTGCCTACCCCGCTATGTGCGGGATACAGCGAGAAGTTAAAAAAAATGTTTGCAAGGCCAAAGAGCGGTTGATCCATCATTTAATAAAGTGTTCGGGGCTACCCGCCATTTTTTTGAGGGCAAAAAACTAGACCTTATTATAAAACGTATATTTTCTTGAAAAAATGTGTAAAGGAATTCCCAATTTTATATGAAATAACACAGAAATATTCTGTATTTTTCTTTTTATTTGCGTTTTATTCAAGTGTCCGTGGCTACCTCCCCTTCCCCTACATGAAATCTTTATATATTCCAAACTTACGTAATTTACGTACACAAAATATAATATTAAATTATTATAAGGAACTGTAAAAAGTCTAAGTAATATATGATTTAAATCTGAATTACATCTAAAGATCTAAAGATAATAACATTTTAAAATTCAAAATATATTTTCTTGTTAGAAAAATAATTAAAAAAACGATAAAAACATTCCGTTTACCTAAAAGTTTTTGTAAACTTAGATACTTAAACTTTAACATATTAATTTCAAAAGTTATCTTCAGAGTGCAAAATATATCTTATATACATATATCGCACTCATAAACGGTATGTTATACCGTTAAATTAATAATAAAATAACGCCATCTGTTATCAATCTTGTCTACTATAAAGCCATCTATCGTTTACATATATTAACAAGGGGCGACGAGAACCTATGGTCAACTTATCGAGACTCAAAACTGCCATCTATGGATAATAAAAAATAGTTTAAAATAGCAACATCCTCCTTAATTGTTCCTTAAATATTTACTAGAGCCCCGTTGATGCGTAAAGCACAGTGTGGTATGTAAAATAATGGAAATAATATTTATTTTGTTAATTTAAAACATTTCTAATGCGTTTCTCACGGTACACGTAAGTTTTAAGTTCAAATTCTTTACTTTTAATTATTATTAATATAATTATTCATACGAGTTTCAAAGACAACGATCAGTTAGACAAGTACTATAGTAACCACGGCTTAAGATCTAACATTTTGATCTAAGAAGTAGGATCCTAATAAACGTTTTTAGCAAAAAAAATTATAAAGTTATACACATAAAGAAAAAATATAACAAACCTAATCCAAAGGGATGAGATACAGTAGCTGTTTTGAAGCCACCATTTTCATCTATAAATCTGTCTGGATTAAATTTGTGCGGCTCGTCCCAGTGCTTCTCATCAAAATGAAGGTCTCCGAGAGAAACAAGCACAGTGCTTCCTTTGGGGACAGTGTACTTTCCTATATTGACGTCACTCACTGTTCTCCTTTGACCGGAAAATGGAGCTATCGTATAATATCTTTGAGATTCAGCTAAAAATGCACTTGTGTATACCAACCTGAAAAAAAAATGGTATTAAACAAATATTACTACATTATCTACATTCTTTATATAGCATATGATAGAATTGTAAATTTCCTTACCTAACACTGTCATTCCATGTAGGCTTTGTATTTCCTATAGTATTTTTAATTTCATTATATACCTTATCTTGCATTTCCCTATTGTGTAAAGCTGCTATAATAATAAAATCGAATGAATTACCAACTGTTTGAGCACCTGCTATTAAAAAATCGAGGCATATTCCAGTTAGCTGATCCACTGAAATGAAAACATTCATTGTAAAGACTTGTGATAGTCTTTTTAAGAACATTTAGATATTTAAAAGCAATAATTGAGTTTATATTAACGAAGTACGAAGAATTTAAACCTACAACGGCCATGTCTAGTAGACATATGTATTAACTATATTTGTACATAATGAAAAAAAACAAATATTAAATTTAGTATAATATTTGCTTTTTGCGATTTTTACGCAAGAAACGTTTACCTTAGATTAATCGCGAAAATTTTTTGTATTCGTAAATACACTTAAGAATACTTTAACAGTATTCCGTGGTCAAAGGTAGACTTAAAATAGAAGTATTAAATTTTTAATAAACACCACTTTGAGATTAAGTTTGTGATATACCCCTACTATTGTTTTGTGAGTGTTGTCTGACCTCGAAATAAATTAATTAAATATTGTCAATTTATAATACAATGGGAAGGAAACTTATACGTGTTCATGTGCTCTGCGTTTCAACTCAACAAGTTTCAACCCACCACATAGTGCCGCTAAGTCTAAGTGACAGAAAGTTATAGAGTTCCCAATAACGAGTTCCACTCTGATTACCCCGCAAAATTCGAAAGACACGTAAAAACTAAATTTAAAAATCACATTCTATATTTATATACATGAAATTATGAAGATATTAACAAAAATAAAATGTGTTACAATGTTATAAAATATTTTTCTACTTTATACTTACATGTGAATGTCGGTGTGTTCTTATACATTTCTTCTATGAAGAAGTACATTAAATCACTGCCATTTATTTCTTTGTTCAAATGTTTGCTTAAAGAGTCCTAAAACATAAGTCAAATTCGAAATATACTACCGACTAAAAGTTTCATGTCACTTATAAAAACATTGTAATTCATAAAAAAATTAATCTAGCTGTGTCCTGCAATTTCGCTTGCCGAACCTGATCTCCTGTCTTTTTCTGTTTTCGTAAGACTTTCGCGACAAAAAGATTAGGTACAAAGTCAAACAAATTATTACGGCACACTAACACTCGGGGCATTATCCCATATAATACAAGATTTTATTCAAATTATTTTCATTTCTCCCGTCTTGTAACACTAAGAACTTGGAAATTGAAAGAAATTCGAAAATGTTTTAACGAGCCTTTTCTCTAACGGTTTACCCCACTATATGGGAAAATTAAAAAAAAATCCAATGAGCTTGCATACCTATATACATATTCTACTGTTATTAAGGAATGTCTAAAAAGTCATTATCTTAAAAATTTTTAAGTTACCATAAACGTCTCTTGTTTCAATAGATAAATCAATGAAAACCTAGCGGGCTAGCGTGGTAAAGTCATTTTAGTATTATATGATCTACGAATTACTAATTATTGCAATAATCCTTAATATCGCATTGCATTTATTTTACTTAAATAATTAAATTGTTTACGTTATACACTCGCTTTTTATTGCTTCCTTTCTACAATTTTGCTAGCTAACTGATTTTATGCTCTCACTATAACATATTTTAGTAAAATTTGTCAAAATTCTTAGGATTACGGAATACCTACGTTTACAATGTCTACCATCTGTTCATTCAATCTCATAATAGTCGAATATCCAGACCAGTCAGGTGCGATGTATCGAAGCCAAGGCCATTGATTCAGCCAGCCACCAGCCATCATGGTTATTTTAGTTCTTTCGCTGAGCAAGTGAATAAAGTTCAAAAGTTTTTTTTCGTTTATGTGCTCACCTATAATTTTTATAAATGTTAAAACACACGTTTTTTTAATCCAATGTGATAAGGAGGGTAGACCATCCAATTTATAAAATAGTCATCATTAAAAAGTATTTTAGTCTACTAGTAATTGAACAAGATTCATTTATTTTTATATATTTATATATTCAAATGATGAATATTGGTATGGCAGGTTATATAGGTATATATATTTATATCATTTCTAAGATAAATATCGACAACAAATATTAGGCTGTCAAAAAAACTAAGAAATTCTTCATAAGAAAAAAGTAAAGAAAAGATTTAAAAATTAAAAATATTCTATAAAATACCTCCAGTATACTTCCAAAGTACATTCATAGTGCACATAGAGATCAACGCTTTTATATTTTTTGGATTACCGTTGCTCTTTTCTATTTCTGACAGCACTAAGTTCATTGCCTCTTGAATATCATTGTCCATGGCGGGTGTACCAAAACCAAGATGTCTCAAATGTTTCATTGCAAACATTCGATGCTCTCGCCACAAGGGACCATCTACAAATGTTATTCCTAAAAAATAAAATATAAAAAATTGTTTATATAAAAAAAGACATGTAAAAATCATGATGAATCAAAGAATTTAAATTTAAATGAGTATTTTTAAATTAAAAAAATTGAAATATATGATACATATAGACTTGCTTTCTTATTAATCTACATGTAATGCATATATATTATACATACTTGTATAAGCAAATAAATTATTGTTTACTATTGAGCCCTACTTAAGACTTACGGACTATTTTGAATAATGAATAGCTTCTACATTATTTAGTGATCAATATTCTCAATTTCAAAACAAACATACCTTTTTTTTCGCCTAAGCATCGCAATTGTAAAGTAAAACTGTCCGGGCGGGCATCAAATTCTTTATCGGAGCTTACTTGATTTATATTCTTTTCACCAAATACGACCACAACATTTTCATGTCCTAATTTTAGTCCGAGAACGTCTGTGTTGTTTTATTCTTTCGCCATCTCTGATATAGCTTTCCACTGTGATCCATATTTTCGAGTTCTAATATCCATAATATCGTTACAGCCAATAATTGGGTACCATCTCGGACCTACAAAGAAACTTATATAATGTCTAAAATATGAATGTTAATATTGAAAAAACTACAATATTTAAAAACGTGAGCATAATAATTACGTGTAAGTCACGTGTGAAATGAAAACAAATTGACTAATTAAGAGACGGAAAGTAATTAACAGTAGCAAACATCTTGTTCTCAGGAATATTTATATATAAATACTAGAATTTTTTTCCAATAAAGATCTACGTTTTTATATTAGAAGACCTTACCTACCCTCCAAAATACACGTCTATAAATTTTAAAAGAATTTTGAAAGATCGTTTATGAAATTTTATTAAGATATATTTCCTTATCGACTATACAAAACCATTTATAAGTTTGGAAAACTATTTAATCTCTATTATGATTATTTATTTGAAAGTATAAGAGAATCGACTATATCTACTTTAGTTATATAAATAAGGGATATATTACTAAATACATTTATCAATAGAAAAAATGTAAAAAGTTATGCAGCGTAAGCGAGATAATGCAGCTTGCCTGGTGGATAATTTTTCGGCTTGACTATTTGGCTTGCGATGTACCACAAGGCAGCGAGAATGACAAATAAATATAAAAACATTGTAAAAATATACTATATAACCACTCCTTAACTGAAATACACGAGCGAGTAACTGAAATCGACAACCGCAATCCAGTTCTTGTCACCATTTATAAGTGTATCTATAGGGGGAGTCCGGGAGACTTGGCCGTGATCATGAGAGAAAACTACCTTTAAATTTTACTTTAAGGAAACGTCAACGCGATAATTGTCAGCTCGCAAGAAGCCAACTACGAGCATTCCGATATTTTAGATGACGGGCAGCTTGTTTAGCTGTCAGGGTGTCTGTGCAGAGCAAATTTTAATCATTCCAATTTCATCATAGTAGTTGAGATTATGATCGTGTTATTTGAAGTCCCATTGTGTATTATTACAGTTGTGTTGACTGACTATTACAGTTTATTGGGTGTTAAATATTTTTTCATTTAGATGAAAATATTTTTTGTAAGAAAAAAATAATATCAAAGAAGTATGTGCCAAAGATTTGACCCACGCTGTATTCGAAAGATATTACCAGTACTTTACAGTAGTTTTCCGTTTAGAAATCTAGAATTGAGTTTCAGGAGATCTCAAGCTTCTAGCTAAAACTTTGGGTGAGTGATACAATTTTAACCCTACAAATATATATGTAATTGTTATGTGACTAGGTGTAAAGCTGTTTAAGATTGTTCAAAGTTTTTTAAATTAAAATTTCAAAGTTCACGACAGCAGATAGCTGATACCCGCATCACAATTTGGTCTTATGATTGCAATCAGGAATATTCTGTATCGAAAAGTTCGGAAAGACCATCTAAAGACGAGGATAATTCGTCGTAACCACATTTACTTTGTGAAAGTTTTGTTGATTGTAGATTGTTTGTCGATATGGTAGTTTATGTATTTTATTTTCGTAAGAAGTATGATAATAGTGTCTTTAATAACATAACTTCATTTTGTGTTTAATATAAAACATTTATAATTTAAGTTCTAAATTGTTTTTAATTCCCTCCGGAGGGACTGTGGTAAAATCTCCGTATACCCCTTTGTTCTGGTGTCCTTTAAGGTGGGAGACTGAATTCATCCATTTTTTATTAACTTTAGTATATATTTATATAATTTTACAATACTAATAATACAAAAGTAAACTTAAGTAAACAAAGTTTTATTTTTTATTATAACGAAATCTTTACAATCCCTTTATAAAAAATATCATACTGTAAAAAACTGTACTGCAAAAAACGGTTTAAGTCTCCCGGACTTCCCCTGTAAGTAAAAGCGAAAGGTCACTTACACATCACTCATGAAATTTCGAAAACTATTCAACGTATGATCATGAAATTTGATACATAGGTACATTATGGACAAGGCATGCTAGTTTATAAGAAACTTTACGATATCCATCCACCAAGGAAGTCCAAAAGTGGAAATATTTATTCTGACGTTTGGCTCAAATTACAACTTATTATAAGATTGTCTTTTTTTTTTTTGAACGTCCAATCGCAAAAAAACATAATGGGAATTCAAATTTAGTTAAAAAATAAATTCATGTGATTTACTTAAAACTTCATTTTCATTGAATAGAAATTATTTTTACTTTTAATTGGGATTCTAAAGCATTGTGCGGGTTCAGGCTTTGTCAGGTCGACCTCTGACGTGCCAAACTCGTATTTTAGGAATTAGACAATTAAAAAGGTTTATAATAATCAAAGTATCATCGACTTTCGATTGAAATCATCTGTGGGTAATCTATGATGGTAAAGAGCTGTAGCACTTTCGAGGAAAAGATAGCTAGATAGATACGCCTATCTCTTAGTTGTAGCTATCCATTAAAATCATGAGAAGATAAAATAGCCCAGTGGTCCTACTGCGCCACTTGTTGTGAATTTTGGCCGACCTTCATTTACCTGACCATGGTTGTGGACTGTCTGGAATGCAACGGGACAGTCAACGTATGTGATACTTTATAATCAATTATTAACTAGATGTTACCTTTGTGTATTATTGAATTTCTATATATAACCTTTCCTAAAGATACTTGCTTCGCACATTTATGTTAAGATTGGATTTGTGATTTGTATTGGTTAATTTGTGAGATCAACATACGTTCTAGTTCGCATATCAGTTCAGACGCACAATTACTAGGCGGCAGATTATTTTATATTCACGCTTTGCACACTCGTAGCAGTCGTCAAAACTTACATTTAAAGTGACATATATACGTTTTCAATTTATTTTATTAAAGTTGTTTATATATTATTTTTATTATGCATACATAAAATACATATATCTATTTTAAATTTTATATTATATTTTATTTCTATTTCGATAAATACAAAAGTACATATCGTTACAATTGCTTTTTGTTTATTTTCTTACACGATTTATACAACTGTTTTTGTGATATTTTTAAATGTCTTATTTGGTACCAATTTTTTTTATTTACAAAATTTATTAATTTTTAAAAGTATTACTTTGGTTTCTATAAGTGGATGTATGCACTGTACAAGGAAGACGCCGGAGTATACTTTCTCACAAGTTGCTATGTCCTCATCTCTTTTTTTAAAATAGCGACTACACTTTTCGAAAATGTGGCGAATAAAGTATCAATACTTATATATTGATAAAAAAAGAGTTTTTGGTGGAGCTAATTACAAAAACCATTTTTTATATAGTTTTATCAGATTTTATTTTTGCAAATCAACAGTAGTTTTTGCCTTAAGTCTTGCTTATACATAATATAAGCAGATTATTTTTACTAAGCACAAGAATGAAACTTCCACAAAAAAAACGTGACTCAAGATGGACTCAAAATTATCTTCAAAAACTGCTAAAACGTGTGTTATTTTCATATAATTAATAAAATATAGCGTTTGATTAAGAATATTTAATACCTTATTAAACCCTCCTTAGGTTTTCAGCCCCTACTGAGACTGAAAAAATGATCTAAAGGTTTTGTGATTTTCTTTTGTAGAATTAACAAAAACCTACAATTTGTTCAATATATACAAAATATTACTAGTAAATAAATTAATTATGACGCATATATTTCCTAAACCTCTAATTCATATGAATTTACGTTTCATTGTTCTAAAACTATGGACTTAATAGTAATTTAAATCCATCATTTTCTAAAGATATAATTTTTATGGTAAACGACGTCTAAAACTTTGCAGTTCTATTACGCCCTCTCACTACAAGCTTGCCCAATTACTTTTTATGAAATGATCGTTGATGTCGGCTAAGAAGGGTTAAATAAGTAGTTAGTTTTTGCGAAAAAGCATGTTTTTAAAAGTAATTTAAAACATACTTTTGTATGATAATATGAAAAAAGTAACTTACTTATAACATAATCCTAAATTAATTAGCCAAATAAAATATAAATATAGATTTCGATTTCATGTTTTTATTATTAAATGTAATGTTCCTAAGTAAAAACCATACTTGCTTACTAAACTAGTTGATGCTCGTTATTTTGTTTGCGTGGACTTCAATAAAAACGGAGCGGACTATTATAAACAATTTACAAATAATAATTTCCCCTACTGGGGTCCGAGCCGAGGCTATGACCATTGCGTTTACAATAAACGACGTTCTACTGCACCATGATGGCAATCATTATAATTTGCTACCGAAAACAACCTACTATACTGGACAACTTTTGTTCTGGTGACATACATCTATTTTTTATAGCTTAGTTGTACTATTAAGAATTATTATCCGATGTTACAAGCCTTTAATTTAATGTGTCTATGAAAAAAGCCCATCATATTAATAATTTTTGCTAACACGACATTTTGTCAAATGTTATATGCTAATTCTTGATTCAGACGTTTCAAATCTTTAGTTATTTTACGTCAACGGAAATTGCTCATAATGCATTCAACCTTTGTTTAAGTGGCTTTTGCTTATTTTTTATAATTTAGCTATTCAGCCAAATTCGTTAAACCGCTCTTGAGTTTTACACTTAGCAATACATTAGGCGTTTTCCACTTCTGGATATAAACTCTCAGTATGCCACCTTTTCGTAAAAGGTTGTCAAAGTTTTTTCTTCGCGTATTAATACATACATGGATAAATTTCAATTATACGTGACGCTCATTTCGATCTTGGCACTCATTTCGATCTCAAATATTTATCTTTCGGCATGGACAAAAACAAGCATTCGTTTAATATTGAATTCGGCACCCACACGCTCATTTATGTTGCTGGTGGGAATAATTAATTAAAAATCTACTTTATGTACAATATATATACATAAATGCTTCTTCATTTAACGACTAAGTACATTCAATAATAGTTATAAGAATAACTATTATCTATTTTTAAACTTCTATCTCATTATATTTTTTAACTTTGCTACTTCGTTTTATTAGTCCTCGAATATTAATCAAAATTATATAACAAAAATACTGAACGCATAATGATGGAACTTTGACCATTCGATGAGCAACAATAGGCTATTCATTTTTTTAAATTTATACAGCCATTGTATTTTTTTTTAAATATCTTATACCATCCACCATTTTTATATTATTCATTTATTTCATTGCTATGCTGTGTCTAAGTAGACTGTCTAAACTTCTAAAACTAAATGAATCATTTAAAACAAGATTCTCTTGAACAATGATAAAATAACATTAATGCACCCTTTGAATAATGACAAAATTGCTGCGCTAGAGAGCTTTAAATGGATCTATAAAGTTAACTATAAAGTTGAGCTTTTGCCATTGTACGTAGTAGTTACTACGCAGTGTATCAAGTGTGTAAGTAGGTACAGTGTACAGACTACGTACTTAATTAGAGAAGTTTAGATATTGTTAGACCAATTCGCTTTCAATCTCTGAATCCTATTACCAAAGAATACAGTCTAAATTAATTCAATCTAGATCTGGTTACCTTAACTAGTTTACATTAACAAAGTTGTCGTCACGAAATTAGAGTTTTTTTCATTGGCCGCGTACGTATGACAGGATGTGACTGCCGCTCTACCACTTTATATTAAACCTGTGATACATATTCATTTTAAAGACATACTGTAAAATATAATTTTGATCTGCATTAAATGTACAAACTATTTGACGTATATAATTGGATTAAAAGTAATACTGTATCGTTTAAAATAGTATTTAACCCTATTACTATTTTTTAATATCAAAGGGATAAAAAGGTCATTGCATGACCCCACTGGAGACATCCTTAGGAGGTAGACATACGTTACCCCGAACTCTTTTGTTGGCATTATTAAAATATTTATTTTCAAAGACCATTATTTGGATATCTCGTAAGGTTTTATAAGCGTTAGCAACGTAATCGCACATACTTATGTTTTGCGGTTAACAAAACAACAAATCCCTGAAACTCTCAGTTTTATTTTACTATAACATGCTTTAATATACAAATAAATAGACAATATAATATACATATAGGAAGACAAGAAACCGCATTGAATATCGATGACGTCAAAACTACTGAACTTATCGGGACATAACACTGACCATTCGACGCGGAATAATTTTTAAATGATCACAGGTTATTTATTTTTTAAATGAATACAGGCATTCATATTAAATTTTTTAAATTTACTTTTATAAGCCTACTAGCTGTATTCAGAGCGTCTTTAACATTGCATTCGTTTCAAAACGATATTTATTAAAATGCTGTGGGATCAATTCAAATCAGCATGAACTGTCCCGCCAATATGTGAAATTCATTGAAATAACGGTGGCGCCATTTGTAATAAATTGGTATTCAGAAACCTTCGTGGGCTCAAGCGCAACAACTTATCTAAAGACCCTCACAGAATCAAATGCATAGTTTAGAATTCAATAATGGACATATAAACAAACATTCATTTTTATATATAATGATAAAAAAATATTTTAAAAACCTCCCGTCAATAAAAAAAGCTCTTAAATTTTTACACTATTAATTTATTTTTGTTATGTTTTATGATGTAGAAGCCATTGATATGCTATATCTCAGCTTACTATCTATCTATGCTATAATAAAACAGTAAGTGGTCTTTGAATTCGAAAATAATAATTAAGGAAGATTAACGACAGTAAGCAATCATAGACAGTCAGCTAAAAAGTGCTTATGCTTTCGAGAATATAGTACCTATCTATGATACTAGAGGAGAATGATTGTGGACGAGGCGAAATAGCACACAGGGACCACAGTTACATACCGTTTAGCGCTCCTTCCGGGATAAAGCGTGAAGCACTTACTAATAATTAAGTATGATCAAAAATATTGCAGAAAAAAAGCAGTTTCACGTTTTTAACAGCAAAAAAGGGTAGGTAGAGAGAGAGTTAATGCTCTTACGTACTTTTAGTCAGAAGACGTAATAAAATAAAAAGTTAGAATACTTAAGGTTCTCTATATTTTTATTCCTAATAGTAGTACTAATAATACTATCCAAAATTCAATTCATTAAAAATAAAAGATAATTTACAAAAGTAAATATGTAATTTGATTTAAATTAGTGTATCCATAAAAATATGTATATTAAATTAATATAATAAGTGTTACACACCTTACCGTGCGTTTATCATATTTTTTTGTATAAAATGACATACACGTTGCTAAAGCAGCATGTTGTATACGCATCAGTCCTCTAGTTATTAAAAAAACGTGATAATAAACTACTATAATAATAGATCCAAACTTATATTCTTCTTGTGTAGGCTATGTCCATAATTGTGGTAGGATGGCATAATAACTTTAAAGTATCTAAAAATGTTACAAAGAACATTTAATAAATCGAATTTATTAACATAAATAATGAGTAGAATATATTTTTGTGGCACACACATAAATTATATTATGCTGCGCTCTTAAAAAAGCTCAATGCATACAAATCACACTAAGTGTATTTAGATTTTAAGCCGAAAATTCTTTAAATTATGTTGATCAAGTGATCCATAACCATGTATTTCTTTCCATGTATACAAACTTACTTAAAATAAGCTTAATTATAAACAATTACGCATAAATCGCTGAACAAATTGTAGTAAATATTATAATGCTCAAACTTATCCATTATTTAACATCAAAATTACACTACATTTCCAGGAATTGAAGAAGTTTGTCAATTGTTTGTATTATATATTATTCAATCTACATTTGAACCTTGAACCACTACTTGTAATTAATAAACATGAGTTCGATAGAATTTTACGTATGTCGCTAGACACATGATAATCGCCATTTTTTTGCGCAGTAGGTGCGTCATACACCACAAGATTTCACTGGCAGTAGATAAATGCACAGTTTAATTTTCATGTACATCCTTATCAGACGTTGTCGCTGAAAGAAAAATACGTCTTAAAATATGACTTAATATACTTACATAAAATATTTTAGAATTTAAAATATTTTGCACCCTGAGACTATTATATATAATTATAACTTTTATAAATAAGGTGCGTGAGCCATGGAAGGCCATGCTCCTTGGAAGGCCAGTAGTTAAAAAGTTATAGTCATTATCATACAGTTACATATATCTCCTATTTCCATTTAAATCTCTCATATTCAATAACATACAGGTACGCGGCGGCAAGTTGCTCGCAACAATAGTTCGTCAGTGAAGTTCTTCATTTTTTTGACGTCGGTCATGGGCGTTATAATTTTTTCTAATGAAATACAGTAAAGAATGTTACCTTATTTCCATTTTATCTAAACATCACGTTATGTTCTTAGGAAGACCAATAATTCCATTTAAAGCTAAAAAAATCACGATAACCTTTGGCCTTACAAGGTTAGTTAAATCTTACTTAAATTCTGTACCTAGACCAGAATTAGTAAAAAAAATGCCAATACATAACCGATATGGACATTACAGGTTCGTGCTTAATGAAAGAAATGAAATGAAGAGTCATTAAAATTTTGATTTAATTAAAATTACTTTCCACTCCTTACGAATATTTTGGCCTTGCAAGGATCCGTTCCCGTAAGAAGGCCATTTTACTAATTTTTTTAATCATTGTTTACTCTATAGGTTATTGACAGATTGTTTGTCGATATATTCTTAGTTTTACGATTATGTTCTATTATTATTTAAGTTATGTTTAAGTATTGTTCGATGAGTATTTTTAATGTGAAAATATAATGGTAAACGTTAAATGATTTATTTAAGTAGAAAATTTTTTTGTGTATTTTAATTAGATGCTAATATCAAAATAGTCAAAATGGCAGTTTTCAGTTAAATTACAGATAATTTACATCGGCCTTTTTTGGACCACCTGTTCCTTGCAAGGCCATTTAGCAGGGTTTAATTAGACTTGAGCTTAATATATGATGGTAAAAGATAAAATAAGAAAATGGATTATATGTTACACAATAAAACAAAGTTTTGCTTAAACAATTGTTTGTTTCATTTATAAAGTGAATAAAGGAATTATATTTGTTAAGATGCCTTCCTTGTCCACCTAGCTTATATTAACAATTTTGTTTACATATACTAACACACATACAAGTATTTATTTTACAAATTAATGGGGTTATGAGACGTTTTTTAAATAAATTTTAATATATTAAAGAATATTTTTTAAATGTGACATTCACGCATGCATATGTACTCGTATGTTTACGTAGAATTACAAATTCTACATAGCTGTGAAATTTCTATTTATGGCATATACGCAAGCATAAGAAGCATATTAAGTATATTGTCAATTTCAAGTCTGGCTAGAAAGATATGTTTGTGCATTTGTTTTGCTGTCAAAATTCTTTAAATTATGTTGATCAAGTGATCCATAACAATAATATGATTTCTAGGTATAAAACCAGGCTTATATCAGCTCTATCTACGAGGCAGTAGTGGAAGGTAGAAGTATGATGTAATTGGATCCAATATTTTCTTTAAGCCAAGTTACAAAACTTTTAATTATTAAAAACCTATCGAATTCTAGTGAGGCATGATATGTCAAAACATGGATATTCCTAACACTCCAAAATTTACAAAAGGAGAAAAATGTATTTTTGTCCATTTAGTTCTTACATTTTCCTTTATACTGATTTTAGTGTTAATATATTTAATTCATTTATATGTAACTAAACATGATTTGAAAGAAGTTTTTAAGACTAGAAGATCCTTCTTAGCAAACAAAGGTACGTCATTTATATTTTACACAAATTTTTGGCTCTGCAATAATAGGATTAATACAAAATTAATAAAATCTCGACGTCCGATGCATAATCATTGAGTATCTGCCACTTTTAGTAAGGTGGTGAGAGAGAACCTAGTGTTAAGACACCCTTTTTTCAGCTGTTCACTCAAGTTCGAGATATTGTCGTGTGGCGGATCCCAACCCAGCGCTTCACCAGAGCCAAGAAATGAAAATAATTCAAAATGATAATTTCCTCGAGTAACCATAACCAGGACATTGCATTTACAATTTGGCACTATCACACTAAGCGACGATGACTGAGCATTTTTGTTATTTAATTATTTTGTTGTAAACAAGCTATTGTATTACTTTTTTGACTGCTAATTATGGCTCTGAGTACAATAATTAACTTGTTCAGATATAACAAAATAGAATTTACTGCTCCTCATTTTTTCATGACATAATTTATATATTTTTACCATCCAGATCTTTTATATCTCATCAATAGTAGTAATTAGACATCTAAAAAAAATAAGCATTTTTTTACAGTACGCCTATTAATATACTTTCTTTTAACTCTCTTTATAAAATTGCGTCAATGTAAACCTGTTTATATTTTAATAACTATTGTATTCTTTTTTAACTAAGAAGTTATATTATAAATAATATGTAGGTACAACAGGGACAAATTATACTTAACAACAAATAATAAAGTTGCATTTTGCAGTATTATGTCTTTTGCTAAATTAATTACCTAGGCGACATTTAAATTATATATTAACTTAGCAAACATATAAAAGATCTATATATGTACAGTACACTAGTAATAGACACATTACAGAACGTTCTGTGCTGGAATATTTGCCAATTGGAATGGTGTTTTTAAATCAAAGTTCTTTGAAAAATATTTGTAATGTATTATTGCTTTCCTGGCGGTGGTCAGTTGGACCAGCGCATTGTTTAGCGATGAGATCTGACCCTGACTTGTCACATTTGCTAAGTGCTTGGAAAATTCGTTATATTCAAAACTCAGGTAAGTGAAGTGGTAACTTTATGAAATATAAAAACATTGCTATATAGTAACCTTGGAGTAGCTTTGGTCTTATATTGAAATATTTTCTATAATATTTAGGAAAATCAAACAAGAAATAAAATAAAATATATATATATATATATATATATA
>JAKGSA010000005.1:6090878-6130220 GCA_033558755.1 Philaethria dido | reverse complement strand
ATCATCTAGACTTTTTTGTATATCATATATTTAAACACTTCCTAATTTAGAATAAATTAAACGACTTTAGTGAGATAAAAATGATTAATTTGCCTTTGATTATTTTGATAAAAATGAATATTTATCCAATGCAGATAAAGACATCCAAAGAAGTATTATACATCCACATTTTGACAGTGATACATTTGCAAACAACATTGGATTAATCCTGCATGATTCTATACATAGCTTACAAGAGTATAGAAGTATGTATCTACTAACTTATTTTTAAATTAAACAAATTCTTCAGTTTCAATTGCAAAATAACAGAAGTATAACAGATATAAAATAATGAACAGATTTCAGTATAAAAAGTGTATTGACCAATATAGCAGGTAACTTTATAGAAATAACACGTTTGTACAAGTTTGCTCAATTTTTTTCCTGATTTTGTTTTTTTAAAGTGTAGTTAATGTTTTGTTTTCTTACCAGAGCGAGAAAATAATAAAACAACTTAAATATACCACGAATGTGGACTAAACTTACAAACTTCGCGTTTCGCTGTCGGACGATGTCCCACTGCACCACGCACCACAATAAGTCATACACATTCCATCAATTTCTAAAATAATAACCTTTTGAAGAATCTAAAATTTATATAAAAGTACTTGAGACGAGAGCCACACATAATTCACATAAAATATATATTTTTTTATTAATATTATTAATTAATTTTATTAATCAAAAGTAATTTAAAATTATTTAAATACCCACAGTTATGGATTCCAATAAACTACTACCAGACGAAGTACACATTGCAAGTTGGAATGATAAAGGATATTATGGTAATAATAATAATATGTAATAATATTTAAAAATGTTTTATTAAATATGTCGACAAAAATAGATGACAAAAGTTTAAAATATATAGCATAATGTCATTGCTACCGTTTAACATCTAAGGGAGAGGGTTCGTAAGTGTAACTGAAATTCAGCCATGATTGAGATATCAGTCTCAAGCATCATTAGCTGAGTTACGCCTTTTGCCATAACATTTTTTTTTTAATATGAATAATTCTAGCATATTGTGAGTTTTTTTGTGGCAATAAATGTGTTTTATTATTATTCATTTATAAATTCTTTTTTGCACAATTAAAATAAAAATGTACAAAAGGCAGGCTTAACGCTAACTAGCATTCTCTACCAACCAACCTTCTTTATATAGGAAATAAATATAGGTGCATAAAAGCATGTTTAAGATAATATATACGTATATATAATATAAATATAACATATATAAATAATCATATCATGCTTATAATACATACACACACACATATATATAAAAAAAATAGACAAATATATACATATACATACAAATATACTAAAATACTTATATAAAATCTAAAAAATAATAAAAATATATGGTGGTAAGTAACATAAATCAACTTGGTGAAAACAGATGATCATACTCATCTGTAAATCAATATTTTTGTTTTAAATTAAAACACAATAATACGTTATTAAAAATACAAATCTATTTCAGATGAAAGTCATTTAGAAACATACTCGGTTAGTGTAATGGAAGGAAAAAAATGTATGTTATTTTTAGCACCAATACTTGAATTGAGATATTATGAATTTTGTGTTAAGCTCAAAGATGAAGTAAATATTTCGTTGGGTAAGAGATAATGTCTTAAAAATTATATTTTGCATTGAGTATTAATAAATGAATTAATCAAAAATCTATAAACAATATTTTAAAAAGTAAAATCGTCTCAATCAATCTGATATATATTTTTTTTATTTACATTACAAAATTTCTTTTAAGATTCCATTGTATAATAAAATCCTTAGTTATAATCTAAGATTAAATATATAAGAAGTTTAAATTCAAATTACAGTATAAATCAAAATTAAAGAAATTCCAAGTCTTTTTTGATTTTAAGTTAAAATGTATATCAAAATATTATATTCATTATAGTCAGAATAAGGGTTTATGTAATATAAGGAGCCAGAAACTAGTAGCTTGTTGAGTACAAAATATTAAAATATCACATGTTAACATACAGTATGCGGGGCGGCAATCATAAATTTAAGGGATAAACAAGTTACTGGCTTTTTTACTTGGGGTGAACAACAATCACAATCTTTACCGATGATCACTTTAAACATAACACATTACAGGAAATGGTTAGATACTGTTTTGTTATAACTTATTTATAAATAAAATTTATATTGAACAAAAGTCCATCAATGTTTTATTTCTTAATTACCTAACAGTATTGTCTAATTTATTGATTTTACACTTTTATACAATACTTAAATATAAGATAGCTATTTAATTAACAAGTTCTTAAGCTTTTAATTTAAGCTATATTTGAAAATTGCTACCCAAAAATATGAAATTTGTCTATTATTAAGAACTATAGTTGGGAGCACACCAGCAGGTTGTGATGAGCAATAGTGTTTTTTGAACAAATCAAAAACAAGGTAACAATTCTTATTTTTTAACATTGTGAACATTTCACTAAACATACTAAATATACATGTAATGCAGCAGCTTAAAATAGATCTGTTTATCAGTTTCGATACACCTACTTTCAAGTATATAGCAAGTAATGTCACATTATTTGACAAGATTGACCATTGATTATTTATAATCATGTATTAACATATTTAGAAAACGTATAAAAATTTGAAAGCAGCGGGACTCGAACACGCGCTTTTTGGAAACCATCCAAGCGCTCTGACCACTAAGCTATGCATTCCACATCCGGCTTCCACATTCTTATAGGCTTGTCACAACTTATTTCTGTTGTTATTTTTCTAAATATGTTTTTCATGTCCAAAATGAGTGATTAACACTTCTTAAATAATTATGTATTACTTAAATATGACAGTTTACTTACTATTTATAATTTAACAAAAATTTTATGTTTGCAAAGAATTTATTTAATTTTATAATAAAAGAATTTTAGAGTAGTATCGAATAGATAGAGTAATACCGAATATTGTAATCACTGTTCTTCTTACATATCATACAGTATTTAAAAAGAAATATAAGTTTAATTGAAAAACGATAAATAATAAAAACACAAAACAAAATAATATCACACTTGATATATTTATTTAAACAATATTTACACAATATTAGTATTATTTTGGGTATAATTAGTAATTAGTGTTAGGTTAGGATTTGGAAACGAAAAGTGTAAAATAACATTTTGACAACAAAACAATAATAGCTTCTATTCCACAGATTAAATATGATTGCTAAAAAACTACTAACTCGATTGTTTTGACATAAAATCGACTAACTCGATTATTTTAGAATTTCGATGTTCTGAAATTGCACCCTGATTTCCAGTTACTGCGATTAATATGATTCAGTGGCACCCAATGCCAAAGTATATTAAGAATTCATTACATCCAGCAATCATTTTGAACTCTATACAACCTTTATATTTCCTAAAGTGATATATGTGCAATAGCAGGTAGTGAAATATTTTTAAAAGTTATTTAAAGTACTTTCATTTTTGATTATAGCATATGCGTGTATCATTTGAAAGCATTATTTTTCATCTCGATAGTGGGACGCGTTAACGTACTTGAAACATTAACCATTAAGCCATATAATGCGTTTTGATGCTGTAATTAGAAAACTACCACATTTTTACAGACAAACTTTAAATCTGACCATTTTAGATGTCTTTGGCGTGCTTCAATATTGGTTAGGTATAAATAGATTTTGGTCAGATTTAATGTAATATAATTTTTTTTATACATTGTCGTTGCTTTTCTACACAAATATTTGTAATATAATTTATTGTAACATATATTGTCTTTATATTTTTAACTTATTATTTTAATATTATATATGGTATATCTGGTAGTCATATTTATTGTCAATTATTTTTTACTGAAATTGTATATATCTTTTTAAATTTTATGCTTTTGCACGCATAGCGGGGCATGCAGAGAGCGTTTTGAGAATTCTCCACTTTCCATTCAAATTTAATACATTACATATTGAGTTACAGAATTCAAAGGTGCACTTTTTAACTTTTGGGGAAATGAAAAAAAAAACTATTAAATTAAAATATAATTGTTTTTTTTAATGATGATACAAGACTTAAGCAATACTGGCCATATTATTACATTGCATATGCCTACTTAAATTAATATTTTTATGAGTAAAAAGTGAACTATTTTAGAAAGCAATAAATTAGAAATCAATTCTGTATTTATTATAAAAAAAAAAGGATTTTATAAAATTATTCTTAATATTTTAATATTATACTAGCATTTAATTTCTCCTTTCTGTATTTAATAATGTTCAGATCATTCGATCTGAATTTCGATCTGAAATGTGATTATTCAATCACGACATTCGTTTTTAAAATCGTTAACTGACATCAAAATCGATTAATACGTCTTCAATAAGTCAATATTTATAATAGGTTACTAGAATCGTTTCTTTATTCTCAAAATTAATACAGATTTAAAAAATAAATAAATATACTGCCATTAAAATGGAAGTTTGCTTTGCTTTTAAAAAAGTTACTTCTAATTAGATTTAATTACAAGTAAGACCCAATTATCCCTTAGTATTTATAGTATATTATTAATTTCAAAATTCGTGAGTAATTTTCACATGTCGATGATTGTTAACATTGGCTGTTTTTGACTTTCCACCCAAAAAACAGAGAAAAATAAATGTTTGACTGACTTTCGCCTTTAGATAAAAAAACAAGTACAAAATTTTAAAAAACTATTTATTTTTACAAATCCGTGGGTCAGAGTAAATTAAACAATTGCGTGAATAGAAAATAAAAGTTATTAGCAAAATTGAAATTGTTTGTATGCATGTACAATAGGCGCGATTATGTTGACATTCAATATGGCGGTATGTCGTCAGTGCTGTGCTGTGTCGTGGTGAGATTTGTTAATTTTACACATTGTGTTTGTACACATTCTTAACGATTTGATTGCGTTTAAGTTTAATTTATAAAACAGGACAAATTTATTTGCGTTACCATGTCGTTTTTATATATGGTAGGTAAAGGTGAGCGGCAGTGTACAACGTTATAATTTCTGCACATCGTCGGTCGGGTCGGGCGACCGATACCTACCTAGATAGCAATAATAAAATGTAGAACGATTTTCTGATGTGACGCTTCGTTATTATTTGATTTTATAGAAGACATATAGTGATAATCGGTGATTATATTTCTGTTAAGAACATTATTATTATGTAAATTATGTTCTCACGGTTCGATATTCGACTATAACTTTGGGTTTTCAATTGGAATATATTTTAATAAAATCACTTGCTCATATAGGATGTCAAATTAGTTTACTTAGGATATATATGTATTTATATATGCTATACCATAGGTTTTAGTTTGTACGAGCTGTAGTTGAAGTTGTAATACGAAAATTTGCGGCGCGCGCACGCATCCCTATGAGCTGTACTGAAGTTCACAACAGTACACGTTCATATTGCATTCGAGTAGGACCTGTGAACAGTGACAGATTATTTCGAAAGTTGATCTTTGTGACTATAATAAATGAGAAAATATATTGTCTAGTCTTTAGCCTCTGGCTATGAACTAAACTATATTTTTTCTTTTGCAGTAGGTAGTTGTGAATAACCAAACAATACATGTACAAACCAGCCTATGCACAGCAGAGCCCCGATTCAGCAAGCATTGAAGACATCTGAGGATCTAGTGTAGTTCATTCCTAAGTAGCTTTTCTTTTGAAACACAAGTGATTTGGTGTTAAAACAGTGACTTTAAAGACTAATTGTGTTCTTCTCGACACTAAGACATAAAAATGTGATTTGATTTACAACTTTATATCAGTTTTAAAAACTTTAACACTACACCATTTTCTGTGATATATTGTTTAAAAATACTGAGATTTTTGACTTATATACAAGTAAAACAATAACATCAAAAAATGTCAAGCAATCCTCAGTGGAAGATGTTCCAGCCGCCAGATTCGATTTCCACCCCTTTACAGGACATTTTAGATCTACAACAATCAAACATGCAGGCCAAACAAGTTTTTCGTAATGGTAAGCAATAATTATGTTTTAATGCATATATATTTACATTTTGGAATGTATAAATGGAAGGTTATATAAAATTTACAATGATGCCGTCCAAATTATATTAATATTTTACAATTACTTTTTTTACAATTATTATTTGGATACCCTCAATTAGATTTTTATAACTTTCTTCAGTTACAACAAATTCTTATTTTGTCTAAAGGTTCTTATAGCAGTGACTTTCCAAGCTCCCCGAGAGATAACTTTAATAACATGGGCAACAAGAGTGGCGGCAACAGATTCACTCTTGGTAATTACAATATGGATTCTTGCCCCATGGGAGATTCAAATATGTATTCCTCTAGTTCAACTAACAATCAATCCCAGTATGATTCCATGAGCCACCCACCTATTAGAGAAACAGGCATAATTGAAAAATTACTTGTGAGTACTTATTATTTATTTGTGATTACTTTTATGTTATACTAATTTAAGAATTGATTAAATGATTTTATTCTATTTTTCTTCTTATTTCAACACATATAAACATTTTTAATTGTTATTGTTGTTTTTGGTAATGTTTGAAAATAATTTTCCAATTCATAACAAAATATATGGATAATATTGGCAAAATACATTTTTATTGTAGCACTCCTATGGCTTTATACAATGTTGCGAGAGGCAGGCACGTCTGTTCTTCCACTTCAGCCAGTTCGGCGGTAATATAGATCACCTGAAGATAGGCGACCCCGTTGAGTTTGAAATGACTTACGATCGTCGCACGGGGAAGCCGATAGCTTCTACTGTGACTAAGATAGCACCTGAGGTAGTGCTCAGTGAGGCGAGGGTGACTGGCGTTGTGACTACCGAAGTCAAGGGCGAGGGCTCGGGGGATAACACCGGCAGGATTTCCTACGAGAATAGAGGAGAATGCTTCTTCTTGCCTTATACTAAAGACGACGTCGAAGGCAATGTCACGTTACGTACGGGAGACGCCGTCAGCTTTCAGATCGCTACCAACCAAAGGTAGGTTGAATTAGTTTTCACATTTGAAACATTTGTCATACATATACGCTTATTTTCGCATTTTATTTTGGTAACGGCAATTTGGCTTTTCAATCAAGGCATATTCATCGCGCGGTATAAAGTAATTACAGTTTATATTGAAATAACATTTTGCTTTTAAAATAATAGTACCAATAAATGTGTTCACAGAAACTGAATGAAAAGCTATTTTTAGAATATTTATTTACTACATGTATGCCTATTTGAAAGTTATCTTTTTTTGGTGACCAAATTAACAACTAATTCCATAGATATTAATTATCTATATTTTGATTTTGTCTGTATATTAATAATTTCTACTGGCCCCGGTGACGCGTTAACAACGCGTTGTCTTTAGCAATGTATGTATGTGTCACTTTATATAAATGTGAATTTTAAACCATCATATATTTTATTAATTTATACTTTTTATATATTCCTTTTTATATACTCCTTGCTGTATATAAACTATAAGTGTGCTAAATTTCATGCTCCTCCGTCCGCGTTATTTTCGTAAAGAGGGGTCCAAAATTTTTTGCTTCACGTATTTATATATAGATTTTACATAATATTCAAATGTAAAACAACATCGAAAGTTGCGTGATTAGAAAATATTTTTTAAAACGAGAGGAACTCCTTTTACAAGTACATAAGGCTTAAATAGATTATCTTTTTTATGATACGTACTCAAAATGAGTGTACACGTTAAGAAAACTGTAGATAAAACTACTGCTATAACTTTACATTTATTAATAACGGTGACTATTTACATATTAATTTATCAAGCATAAGAGAAGTAATAGATTTATCTAAATTAAAGACATTCTTGTACTGCGGTACGGCTACGTAGCCGTGGCGCATTGTTTTTCGAAAAAAAAACTACATAAATTTTATTTTTCCGTATGTATCAACAAATAAACATTTATAACTAAAAACTTTAGATTCATTTTTAAATACTTTTAAAATGTGAAAAGATTTTCAATTTCAGTATAAACGTAAATCTTTACCGGTTTCACTATTACGGTGCGATCTAATTGGACGATTCTTTTTATAGGAGCTTTCAAAGATATAAGGTTATTTAAATTGATTCAACTTGAATATAAGCGAAATATAAAATTTCAAATAAAATATTTAAACACATTCTGGAAAACCGTTTACTTTCATTTATACAAACTTGAATGTATGGAATTTCTTTGTATAGAAATAATATAGAATAATTTCTGTTCGACTTTGTGTCAAACTATCGTGTTCAGTGCATATTTTTAAACAAGTTATACAGAAGTTATGTACAGGTTTTCCTTCAAAGGAAAAAAAAATAAAATAAAATCTTTCAATTAATAATTCAATTTATGCAAATTTCCCGCTTAGAAGGTTTCTCTCATTCTTTTAACGACAAGTACTTTTGTACATTTAAATAGTTTTGGAAAAATACATTATATTTCGAAAGGATTTCTAATCTCTTATTTACTTCTGAATATGAGTTTTTGAAATATTTAGGATTGTTTAAATTAAAATTTAACAGGTAATAGTTATCGATTAAATAGAAATGCTTATTATTTTACGTATACTTTTTTTTTGAAGATATTTGTTTTGAAGAGCAATGTGAAATGTGGTTTCTTCAAATGCTTCTTTATTTACTATTCTTTATAAAAAATATTGATTATATATTTGATCTTGTCAAATACAAAATTATTTTGCTTGTTTCTAAATGAAACATGAATTTCTTAATGAAACAAGCAAAATAATGAATTTGCTTACATACATACGTATCTAGTTACTGTAAAAATGCCAAGAATTTGTGAAGTTGTGAAATTACAAGTTTGATATATTTTTGCGTACACAACACTTAATTACCATGTTGTTTCAGAGGCACATTAGGTGCTTGTCATGTTCGTTTTGAGAACCCTGCACACCCAGTCAAGTATCATGGGGTGGTTTGTTCAAAAAAGGAGAATTTTGGTTTCATAGAAAGGGCCGATGTTGTGAAAGAAATATTCTTCCACTATTCTGAAGCTAAGATAAAGGAAGAATTATCGTTGGGTGATGATGTCGAATTCATAATTCAAACAAGGAATGTAAGTATCTTCATTATTCTCACTTTTATAATTCTTATACAAAAACTACATAAAAAAATCTATTCAAGCGTAATTTTTATGTCCTTTTTCTAATAAATAGCAATACCAGGCTGGAGATTAAAGTTATTACACAGCAGAGTGACCGACCCCTAATTTGCTTTACTTAACAACTAGACCTAGATATTTCATTGGTATAAAAATCATGTAAAAATATCGCTTTAGAAATAACGAAGCCGGTATTATCGCGGTCAAATAAACAATAAAACTTAAAATGGATATTATGTTTCGGCATCCTATATTCCTAAAGTATTTTATTCAAAATGACAAAGACTTAAAACCTTTAGATAAAACATGTCGTCCAAGATTATATTATTATGTGAACACATTTTATCTATATTCAATAACTCCAGACAAAAGCTTGGACTCGTTTACAAAAAGAAAATAATCCTTATTGAAAATTAATATAAAGGATCACTTGCATTATGTAATAGTCACTCAAAGGGGTCTCTCATCGCGGCCGGTCAATTGAGCCGTATTCAGTTATAATTGAACAAAAATTGTAACTCACTGTATACGCGTATATTATAAAGCGCGTTCCCTAAACTGTGAAGAATTCAAATTTGTGTATAGAAATTTGAATACAAAATATTCTTTCGTTTTTCTTTTCGCGGACAGCGTTTGAATGTAAATGCTATTATTGTGTTTCGATCTCTATTCTGTGAAATGATTATTATTTCCATATCCCTGACCTAGTAAGACACAGCACTGCGTTGAGTTCCGGCACTTAAAATCCAATGTGTCGAATTCGGGCGAAAGATGGAGATCTGTCTTGTCACAATGTTCTTTCTGCTTATGTTGCTATGCCGGGCGGAGCGCATATGTGCCAGTTAACAACCTTAGGGATTGATAATTTTCTGACCATAATATATTACATTATTTTAGATAACTTTACTATTAATTTATTTTTACACTTCTAAAGATTTTATGTATTTAATATTAAAAATAATTAAGAAAATAATAAGTTTAGACTGTTTTAAAAAAGATTTTCAATAAGGTGACATGCTCGATGCAAAAGTGTTTATAAATACTGAATTGTAATCTACGTAATACATCAATATTAAATATTTTATTAAAATTGATTTTTTATTTATTAGAATTTTCTTTTGATATAAGGCTTATATTAATTAAGGAGTTATTACTTAGCTATTACTATTTGACGAAATATTTACTAGCCAATTAATTTTTGTCTAGGGAAAAGAGGTGGCTTGTAACATAACGAAATTACCCAGTGGCTCAGTGGTGTTTGAAGACGTTAGCCCAGAAATAATGCGTGGTCAAGTTTTAAAGCCCCTTGAACGTGGAAACATGGCGCGAGTGACGCAGAACGATCCACTGCCAGGCAGGATCCGGTATCGTGCTGCTGACCACTCCGAAGTTGAGGTAAGTTAACGATCTCCGATGCTATGTAAAAGTAGTAAGCGCACCATCCTAGTCTCCTGTCCATGACCGTGTGGTTTTAGTGCATATTTAACCGGCCTGCCATCTGCTGGAATGGGAGTCCCAAAAATCCTGTCCGAGTCCCCAATCGGGTCGGTACCCCTAAAAAGGTTTCCTCTCGAAAAATAAAATAGGCGGTACCGTCCACCAAGGTGTCGTAAAGTATGCGCAAGCGATCCTGCGGCGTCTCGTGTAAGTGGTGATCATCGGTGAGTCTCAAAGTACCACTAGGTATAGTAAGACAGCATCTGCTTTACACGAACGGTCTGCGTAAAGGATATTTCACAGCACGACAAAAAATAGTTACTTACTGAAACTTCAGCGGTTAAAGGATATAATAGATAAAAATATAAAATATTTGTTATCTTAGGGATAATAAAGTGGCCATATAGTATTTGTTGACAGCTTTAGTAATACTGGATATGTCGTAGATAATATGCTGTGAATACGTACGAGTACGGTACGATAGTTTAAGACCATGAACTGACTTACTACTATACAAATGCTGTGGACAAATAGTGGATATCGTGCAATTAAAATATAATAAATTCTTATTAATTTACCATATAAACTAAACATGAACACTAAACACTCAACACTTTACACGACTACTATGCACTAATACATAAAAGCGCGGAGACAGCTCCGTGATGTTACTCTATTGAACTTTAATGTGAAATTATTCACTGAAACTCCTGCAGAATACAGCACGACTGTCAAGACGCGCCAACTTGATTTTGATTCGGGAATAGTCGTTGACGCTCTTTCCGCTTCCTATTCAATTGACGGTCTCCGACATCGAATTCGAAAGCCATATTTATTCTAATATTAAAAATGAAAAATATTTAAAGAGTACAATAATATATATATTTAGAAGTAGGAATAGGACGTGGGAGGTAGTAGGATTTAAAAAATTGTTTCCACATATTTTCAAGCAAGTTCTATTATAAGTTGAGCGGAATGTATCATATCTAAATGAAGTGAAATGTGAAATTTCGTGAATTTTCACAATTGCGGTATAAAATATGCTGATAACCTGTAAGCGCAAAATTGTTCCGACACGTACCATTTGGTATGTTAAATACACCATTAGAAATAAAAAAAATATATATATCTAAATTATGTTTAAATTACTAAATTTATAGATTTTATGTAAAAATATTTTAATATGACAAATTTTTTGACTGCTTTTGCTAAAAAAAAATCCATTATAAATGGTGCTAACCTTTGTTGATTTTTTTTTATTTCAAAAATATGTTGTATAAATAATATGATATGGCCCTGGTGCGAGTGAAATCCGTACAACAACCTACATTTTGTAAGGATTCGATCTCGCACCGCTGATTATTCTGAAACCAATGTGGTATTATATTCAGACTGCAACAGACTGAATAGTTAACTTTGAACTCCTAATTATTTTTATAAATGCATTCCTTAGATTTGATTTACTTACAAACTAAACCAGACGAAAAGATCTTAAATGATTTTTCTTAATTACAAGACTTAACAATTACTGAATTATGTCTATCAACAAAACTTTATGTTTAAAAAGGGTGAAAAGTAATAATAACAATTATACCACTTAATTTTATATTGGTACATCTATTTATATTTACAGGAAATACAAAATACTACGAGTATTTGTTTGTTTTATTCAATAAATTGAAAATTCTATTGAGAACCGCCCTTGCACCAATTTAGTTATCATATTTACAATTTATTTATTAAAACACTGTCTAATACACACAGAATACTACGGACCGCTGCGGTTTCCGAGTGTCCCGCTCCATCTCGATTAATTTAATTTCAACTTGCAATATCAAAGCTAGAGTGAAAACGGTTAATAAGTCAAATTGATTACATTTCTCGTTTTAGCTTGCAATACAATTTGTGTTTCATGCAATATAATTGTGTATATGAAATTTGGTCATTTCATATCACTCTTAATCCTAAATTGAGGTGTAGTCAATACCCATATAACCCTTTTAATTGCAATTTACAATTTGCATACAGTATTATTAAAGATACAGAGTAACCTAAATTATCATAATAATATTTTTTTAACCAAATCACTTATAATGTAAGTATAAAAATCATATCTTTTTAAATACTCATTCAAATATATTTAGAAAGGTAAGCAACATGTGAAGAGAAAACAATGTCTATAAAGCTCATATATATATTATATATCAATGACTCCCAGTCGTGCTTGAGTGTTACATCTGAATATTTTGTACTCTACTATATTTATGAAAATGCAGGAAATTGCGACTACTGATGTAATAAAATTTCTATATATGGTGTATAAGATTAGGTATGAAACAAAAGCGATGTTATGATTTTTATACTTACAATGAAACTTTTATGTTGAAATCAAAGGTAAAGTAGAAATTTAGGTCCCAGAGACTTGGAAATAAATTTGGTCGAGAATTTCGATGTTCTCAAAATAAATATATATCATTCAACGGTTTAAAATCGTCTTAATAGTTATTTAGCTTTGAGCTATAAAATCATTCGAAACCCTACAGATTCCGATTTTTACAGATTCCGAATTACAGTATTCGCATTTGAGTGATATTCCTTTATGATATCTTTAGTAGTCTCTAGTTTTGATGTCGACGAATAGCTCTATGTAATATCTATGAAATACTCACAGGTACCGAACTGTATTGACAGTGTTGGTAATTCAAACTCCCGTATACTAAGCCCTACTAACTTTGAAATGCTGAGAGTATTTTGAAATAGAGATTCAAAGGGGAATTATATGAAATTGCTCAAAGAGATAAAAGGATTTATCTAATAGTTTATACTGTCAATATTATGCATTTAACTAGATGATGGTGATACTTCTTTGCAAACATGTAACTATAATTATAAATATAATATAATATAATAAAGAAATAATTATAAAATATATGACATTTGAAATGTTGTCTTCTTGCACGCGTACATCTTTGAAAGAATTGGACCGATTTCAATTAAACTGCTATTGTTGTATATCTATTAGGCCTCGACATAACAAGATAGGGTAATATCATTTGAAAATGGGCACAACTAATCTAGAACCATGGTATACCTGCTATATATTATTAATATTGAAAGGAATAAGCAATTGCCACCTGAAAAAAAGTTGTTTAGTATGTATGATGACCAGTTTTCATTGGCAAGTAAAACTGGTACATTGGTAAATTTTCAAAAGTTGTCCTGCCTGATGAACATTTTCTGTTAGCGAATTCTAAGATCTGATGAGGACCTAATAGATCAGCTTCACTGATACCATATGTATATATATATGGAAATAGCGTCGTTTTATAGCGTGATGGACAAATATTCATAAATATTCATTTACCTTAAAATTTATGTTAAAAATAATATACGTCATAGATATACGTTCATAATAACATATCTGATTATCTCCCCATGGTAAACGGAAATAGGATTTCAGGGGTCATTCAGTTCACGCTCGCGAAATTGTGCATTACTATGCATATAACACTCGAGTTAGTATAAAAGTAAGGTATTAAATAGAGGTCAAAAATAATTTTATAAATAAGCTTATTATATTAAGGGTAGCGAAAATGTTGTAATTTGCAACGCAAAGAAGTTACAATTATACTTCTTTTGGTATATTTGTTCATCTTGTAGTTATATAAATATTATTGCATATTAAAAATGAGAAGTTGATTAGTCTTCTAACAATATAAAAAAATTCTTTAATCAGAGGATAATTAGATATCAAGTGTACAACAAATAAGCTTCTAGATACAAAATTTATTTCATAACTTGCAATCTTTTAATTCTATTCCATAAAATTTGCCTGTCTTCGCCGTTTCGTCACTGGTTTCATTTTATTTTAGTATTCAATATAAAATACAAAAAATGTTCATTCTTTATTTGCCTAAAATATTTGTTTAACATTGTATTCTATTTCTAAGAATATAAACCATCAACTATAGAGTTGATGAATTGACTAATTGTCTTTATGATGATAACCTAATTAAGTAATATATAGGTGTGTTCATTTAATGTATATATTGTAGGTGCCTTTTGGAGATAAAGATCAATGTGGAGAGTTTACTCTGCGTCACGGCGATTGGGTACAATTCCAAGTCGCAACAGACCGACGGGACCAACTAAAGCGTGCCACTAACATTTCACTCCTCGACGAGTCTTTCTACGTGTCTGGAGAAAGGTTAGTGATTTACTTGTACCTCAAAAATGTATAAACTTTTGGCTAAAACTTCTGTAATACTACCGATTGCATAAATTTTAATATGATTAATTATCTTTAATATGTAAAAAAGAGTAAAAAGTCTAAATTAAATTTTACAATGTTTTTCAAATTGGCATGTGTTTCTCGTTATACATAATATGCTATACTAATTGTCTATATTCTATTTATATTTTATCGCTTATGATCACACTTCATATCGATATATTGATTCACAAAAAATTTAATAAATTTAATTTCATTATACTTCCCGTTTAAATTAATTATTTGGCATAATGGATTTTTATCCAAACATTAGTTTGGATAAAAATCCATTACGCAGGGGTTTGTAATTAATATAAAAACTTATCATTAAATATCTCTGTTAAATAATAACTGCTCTGAATATTTAATTTACTAAGTAAAATTTATTGATTTCATTTATTCTGTTAAAACTCCGATTGTCAATCAGTTGCTTGTGTTTGTTAATAAATAGATAGTTTAGACAAATGCAGAATACAACTTTTAAATAATCATTAGTATGTTAAGACAGCAGTCAATGTACTGCACAGATTAAATTTTATCATTTGTAGCGAGTGCATTCATCTGGTCGATACCAGTTATTATTGAAAACATTTGATCATAACTTTGTCTTTGATGCCAATTGCCATAGAAGCAGTGACAAATAAATGGGTTATATTGGTGAATAAGAAACGTTACCTTCTTTTTGCAGACTAAAATAACGTTTAAGAAAAAAAATTAATCCAGGTTAAACATCAGTGATCCGTAGATATTACTTTTCGGTTGCCTTTCTTGTGATATTCTTGATACTTAGAATAATTCAAATTTATTATAACAAATTGAGTAGTTTGTTTTACCATATTTTCTTCTGCAAATTAAATTATTGACATATATATTTCACATGAATGCTACCATCATGTTACTACATAGATAAATGAATAAGTTACGTAAATTTGTGATACAAAAGCTCCTTGTCAAACGGAACTAACAGCTTGAGTTCAAATGTAAATGAATCTAAAGGCGGACAGATCGCCAAACTACTGTGTACAAGTTCACACTTAATACTGAAACTAGTATTATTTAGTTACTATTAACAGTCTCCAAAGTTATAAGACAGTTTATATTCAAGTATATTCATTTATCAGTAGTCAAATGTTAAGAAAATTATACATCCATGAGCAAATCAACCTTAGGTTATGGTGGTATAGATCTGACTATCAAAGAATGTTGTGAATCAAAGAATGTGTATCAAAGAATATTGTGGGTTCCCTAAGACAAAACGCGGTGTTTGACTCTATCATTCAAATCGCAAATGCATCAGAAACTAGGCAAAATAAATGAATATTAGATATGATTCATTCTTCTGAATGCTATAAATATTGAGAAGCTTTATAAAAAGCTTATTAACTGTTTGAATTAAAAACTAAAGAAATATAAAACAACCTTGTTTTGTAAGATAAGTTGAAGTTTAATTCTTGTTGCATGGAATTATATGGCTGCTGTTTACGAACTAAAAATCGCTGATATTAAAACTGCTTATTGTTATCTACCTATTTTTTGGACACACTGCAATCACTGTGTGTCTAGGAAGGTATCGAAAATATACAATCCTTAAGATTATGGACAAGTACGAAAAGACTATAGGGGTCATATATGAGACGGGAGTAATCTGCGAAACATTGGGACGATTGTTATTTTGTTGAATCGATAAAAATGGCATTATCAAATTGAACCGGTTCAATGATTGTGCCTCTTACTTTAGTGTCTGTTTCTTTACCATTGCTGTATCCCTGCAATTCTTCGCTAAAACAGTCTTTATTAACGTAATATAAACAATATAGATTAAGAAGAAAACGGATTTTAACCAGGAAGAGCTCAATAGTCAGATAACATTGTGTTTTTGTTAAAACAAAGATACTGTTATATCCATATGACTGCAGACTATTATTGGAGTATTAAATAGAGAATCAACTCAAGCAAGGAAATAAAAAGATTGTTTTTGAATACTAATAGTTATTTATAATATTTTTCTTTTGAAAATATAGTTTTCTACTAAAGGGATAATATTGGATGTTAAATCAACAGTCGCAATATTTCATTCAGCGTAAATATGCTGTTCTCTTATTTAACGAATAAGATTTTTTAAAACCTTTTTATACTAAACATCTTCTATTTAAAATTTTTGTTATTTTCATTTTAAATAATTCATCAGTCATAGATTTTCTTATATTTACAACATAAATAGTAGTAAGTCAATTTTGTTTTAACAGGCGAGAGCAAGGAGTAGTATGTTCTTTGCGAGAAGGGTTCGGATTCATACGATGTGTTGAACGTGAACAAACCATGTTCTTTCATTTCGCTGAAGTTCTTCGTCTCGGTCAGGAGCTTAGTGTCGGAGATGAGGTAAGTAACCTATTGTTTACCGTAGGGCTTTAATTTATTTATTATTAATGCCCTACAGACACTTGTTCCTTCTTTTATCCAATAAGATGTTTGTTTTAACTTTTTTTATATTACTTAAAATAAGACTTATAAGTCTTCTAAAAGCTTCGTAGCTTTTTATATGTTTCCTAATACAATGACCCAAAAAGATTAACCTAAAGAATATTTTCTTCTTATAGAAAATTAATTGTATTAGTACATCTTTTACAGCCTAAAATACGCATTGTCTCCGTGTATTATATGGTATTGTGTTATATGGCATTCTGCATGCATGGCATTCTCCTTATAAACTTAAACTATGTAATTTTTTTTTCGTAAAAGGGGTTCAGTTTTTTCTTGACGTATCTTGGTAGAAGTATAAAAAGATATTTTAAGTCATTAACCTTCAATCTAATACGTAGAGAGGGTTAAAAAAAACACATTTCCACATTTATGGTAACGTAGAAACGTAATAAAAATAAAATTTAGTTCACGATAAAATATCCAGATTCAGAATATGAAATACAATGTTTCGTAAATCAAATTTTAGAAACAAAGTACATTTTTTTGTTTTGTTCTACTTTCCAAACATTGGGGATTAAAAATAATCTGCTAAATTAAATTAAGCTAGTGAATAATTTTAAAAGTATTTTTTTTTTGTAGTTGTTACTTCTTTACATTTAAAATGCAGAACATAATGCATTGTTGATGATGTGTTGGTTTACATTTGAAGCATTTGAGTAATGCTTAAAAGTCGCTCGGTGTTTAACGATGTATTTCATATTTTCTTTAAGTTAATTCTTTGTTTCTCTTTGTATGAATATATTGAATAAAACGACGATGAGTCAAGAGAATGAGTGATGAAAGAATGGTAAAAGAGATATGAAGCGAAAGTGAGCAAGAAAGATATGAGACCTCGATTTACTTTCGAGAACACAGTGTCGATGATCCTAGAGGAAGGTCAAGTTAACAGCATAAAGACCCCTCTGAAGGCTTGCATAAAGAGATTAATGAGCGTGAAAGAAGTATGTATGGAAGTAAGCTTTTGGCTTCGTTCTCTCCGACTACTCCGTTAGGGACAAAGCGTGAAACTACACGAGCTAGTGATGTTCATATATATGTATCAAGAAATTGTATGCTAGTATGTATAGTACATGATGTACGTGGGTACAGGTGGAGTTCACGGTAGATCCAGTATCGACTTTTGCCAACATGAACAACCGCCAGTCCGCTATACGTATAAAGCACCTCCCAGCGGGCAGCGTCCATTTCGAGACGCTATTGGAGCGCGGCGTGCGCGGCGTCGTAGCCAAAGAGGCGCCTTGCTACTCCTCCTCATCTTCAAGTCCCACCCGTGCATCTTCTGCGGTGAGTCATTATTATATGATATATTCGAAAATTAGAATTTATTTTGTTTTCAAGTTTTTTGTTAATTATTATGAAATTACATTGGCCAAATTATTGTCTACTTTATTAATGTAGTAGTAGAGAGTAATTAGATATAATGATTATTGCAAATATATTAACTTCGCTATTTACTTGTGTATCTTTAATGAGTATTTAATTAACCTTTTATATAATATTTATAAATAAACATTATGTAAAATATTGTTAGGCGTGTTATGTTACTGGTTCAAGCTGTTTACTTACCATTTAGATTTGATCACTTTAGTTCCCAATATCAGATTTTTTTATTCGTTTGGGTAGGATGAAACCACACACATGAAAATAATTTTAAACGTAATCATTTTCCCAAGTGGTAATTGATCTCCAAATCATCGTGTGTCAAGTCAGGCACTGCAATACTGCATCACGTTAGTATCATAAATAATTATTAATACGTGAAAATAAAAAAAATCAAAATGTTTTGAAAGTACATAGAAACATTATAAGTTTTAACATAATAAATATAATATGACACTACGCTTTTTTGACACGTATTTGTGAGATAGATTTATTATAGCGAAAAGGCGCCTTAATTCAGCCAATGAACGTGATCTAGGTCTGCTCAGTGACCAATACAATGAAGTGCTCAAACCGTTGCTCTTATTTGACCAGTAGGAATAAAACAAAGCAATATTTTTTAGAAAATGATAAACTGGAAAGAGTTTGTTTTTTCATAGTGTTTTTAACGGATTGCCACGATATGATTTGTTGAACAAGATAATACGATAGGTTCACTAACACATTCAGCACACTTCTTTGATATATATTTGATCATATATTTCTGAAGCAGTTCGTAGTCGACTTTCGTTATTCTGGATATCCGAATATGCGTCAGTTAGTTTGTTAATCTTCGCACATAATTATATCTTGGTTTAGATTTGGAAACCCTAATTGAAATGACTGGCTTACGTATATTAATCGATATTACTCAATAGTATTCTAACACAATGGGACGCAATTTAGCTGGTAGTGACTTGTAATTACATCAATAATTAATTTTAGTATTCATGCTTGATAATTGACAGGCTTTAATATAATTTATTGATAACCTAAAGTTTTAAAAGGTTACTTGATAAGACGACGCCGGCCGAAATTTCCATTTGTATTGCACTAAAAGGCTGTCTGCAGGCTTACAGTTTATGCTATTACATAGAACCAAAGGGATTCGCTTTGAGCAACTGTATTTTGCAAGGTGGGGTCAGACTCTAATCACTTCACAGATTATTATTATCGATTGAATACTAACTCGGGCTCGAAATGGGCTTGGGCAGAGGACCGAGTAGATTTGTTGAAAATCTGTTATATTAATCTCGTATATATAATAAAAAAAATATGTCAATGAAAATTATCCTTTTTAATTAAAATACTATTTTATGTGGTTGAACATCTTATTGTCCTTAGGGTATGTATTAGAAATCTTTGTTCTTTAGAAAAAAATGTAATTTATAAAACAATTTAAAAGATATCGCAGAACCAAACACATTTAGACATAGTCATAATTAAATTTTGCTACTATTTGCAAAACTATTTGTTGTTTGTGGCATAAATGTTGTTGAAGTTTGCTAGAGATTAGCAATTGTTTTTTGATGTTTCAAGTTAATTACTATATCACTGCAAAAGCTGAAAAAAACATTTATTCCAGATATAAGAAAACATCTTAAATTAGGATACAGTTGTAATTTATTTATTTTATTTTCGATAATTAAACATAATTTAAACCTGTATAAACTTATGACTTTGCTTGTTTTAACATGTGTTACAAATTCAAAATTGTCTATTAAATGCGTAGTAAATTATCATAATTAAGTCCTTATATTTAATTAATTTCAAGTTTAAGATTATTTGAAAACCAAATATAACTTTACTTTTTCTTTAATTCGTATGCCAATTTTTAAATTATTACGACTATACTTACTACTGCTTAGATAGACTATACTTACTAGCACATATTTCTCTTTGGATTGATAAGAAACATTTATTTGAATGAGTACATTGAATTTAATCAATCGTATGTATATATAATGCGAAAGTTAACAATATCCATAATTAAATTGAATACAAGCAATATTTTGATAAGTAGTTGCAATGAAATATATCCGTTGTAGGAATAAGTGCGGTTAAAACCTTCAATATGTTCAAAATAATGAATCTTGTGTTTATTAATACGTACGCACGTACATTATAAAACTGCGTAGGGTCGTCCAATATTGCATTACGTATTCGGCTGCGAGGTAACGTGATAAAAACAGTTATTAACGACGTGTTCTCGTTACCATTAGTTTTCCTCGTGAGGGGACGGGGTTAAAATACGCCCCCTTCGCCGCTGGGTAGCGTCCCGTAAGAGGCGGGTATCCCAGTAGTTGGTGATAGGAGGTTCGTCCTCATCCTCCTCCTTTTTTTGGGTCCTCCGTTTGGCTCGCGACCACTATCATGTCAAAGACGAACCGCAAAACACCTAATGGTGTGTTCCAGTACGATGGCATGTAAGCCAGGTTTTCCCCTTTCCCATCCACCCTTTCCCCAAAATGTGGTGGTTCCGATAGCGGACCTACTACATTGTCCCTCCTTTCCATCTGTACCCTCTAGGTCGGCAACGCATCTACAACATCTCTGGTGTTGTAGATGTCTATGAGCGAAGGTGACCACTTACCATCACGTCCTTCTACTCGTTTGCCATCCGTTATTCATAAAAAGTATTAATTAGTTCCTTTAACAAGATTTTCACTAACTTTTTAAAAATATAATCTTAATTTATACGGCCAGTGTCGTCTTAGGTCGAAGCACTTAGGCAGACACGAACTTTAGGCCTAGTTGTAAAATAAAACAAATAATAAGATTGTATTGTAGTCTACAAACTATTCGGAGGCCCCGTGACGCTCATTCGCAAATGAGATGAGTAAAGTCTCTTTCCTTGGTCTTGGTCTCTTTTCTCTACTTAACTATGTTTAATGTTCCTGTTGACAATAGAATTTTCAACAAATTATTTTATATTGTTATAATCTGTGTAATATCGCTATATTTATCTTTAGTCCACTGTAACTATATTTTGTTTAACTAAATGATGCCCACATATAATACTCAAAGTGATTAGACACAATCATTTCATAAATATAACTAGTATATTTAAATAATATTTCTGTAGCATCCACAGAATAAAAACCACCTATTTTTATTGTAAAAACATGCAGCGTCCCCTATGTAATTACCAATAACTAAGTTATTCGTGAACATTTTAAACGTATTAAACTCGACCGCCACGTCCCGCGTGCAATTCAATTATAATATTTAAACGATACCATCAAAAAAAGTCTTGTGAAAGTAATTTCCCGCTTTTATTTTAATTTACTGGTAAATTTTAGTAGTTTCATTTTTCAAATTCACAAAATTGAAAATTCTAAATGGATAACAAGGTTTTTTGGTATTTATGTGTCTTGTCTTTGATGTATTCAAAAATTCAAGAAGGAATAAATTTTTAAAGACACACAATATGTAAATATACTACCATTTTGTATCATACATTTTTAGGTTTAGTATTGATCAATAATAGGTCAAACGTCTAAATTAGAGCTTGCTAATATAGCATACAAGGGTCAAACAAAGATAGTAAGAAATCAATAGATATTTTGATCATTAGCTTCTCTTCGTTTTACAATCGCTCTGGGAAAAATGTAGACTATAAATATAAAAGTCTAGTCATGTTGTGAAGCTCTGTTTATTTTTGTTTTCTAATCTATTTTGTAATAGAGACTTAAAATATATATTGCATGTTAATGAACTAGTTTCAATATTAGATGAAAATACCAATAATTTGATTTAAATTCTTTGACCAACGCGCCAAACGTTTGATTATTTTTTTTTATGTAAAAATAAGGTAGTTGTAAGTTTCGTAACTTAATTTAATTATGAGGTAAATTCTATTGCAAGTTGAAGATGACTTTGGTTTATTTTTTTGTTTGATTCCGATTCCACTTTGTGTCGTTTAATACTCAGTGTCTTCCTTATTGGCTATAGCCTTTTATTACAAAGGGCTCAATTAATTTTACTTTAAGCCGTTGAATGAACTCGAACGGAAAGCTAAAACTGCATTCGGACGCTCCAATATTGTGTTAAACGTTGAAATATCCTCTTTGATGTCACGCTATTTCAATCTCTGTTTAAAAGTGACAAGGACTATTTTCATTTAAATCCTTTTATTCGACCCTCCGATACTAAGTGGGTATTAATGACAGGTAACTACGACGGATGTACAATTGTACATCACTTGCTTGTTGTTGAGCGTTTCTGGGCACATTATTAGATTTGGATGCAACATTGCGTTCACATTTAAATTCAATCGCGATATTCATTAAAGTTAACCTATGTAACTATAAGTAAATATATAAAGCTTATCCTTAGTTGTTTGATAATTCATAACTGAATTATTATATTACATTTCTAAATTTAAAGCTTTCACGTTTCCTATTGTTGTATAATTTGGATTAATAATAATTTAATTAAAGTAAAAGCAGTAACATAATCTTCGCGTATTGTATACAATTTTGCTGTCGGTTTCCATTAGGTATTACCACATAAATATATAAGTTTCACATTACTATTTATCCTGAAATTAATTGGTTTATTTATTTTTCGGATTTATCTCTTATTCCTTCGTAACGTGTTCTTGATTTTAATTATGTCTTAATAATGTTATAAAAAAAGACGTGATGGGTGATTTGTTTTACAGCAAACGCTCAAGAAAAATAACTAAATTAAACTGTGGTGAAAACCTCTATTTTTTTAATGCAAACGTTAACGCAACATAATTGTAATAGGCAACATTACTGTTTTATAAAAAAGGAAGTCAATCTTGCTAATTATGGAATTCTAAAATTAATGAAGGACAATATTTTGTTTTAGGAAACCGGTATAATAACATGTCAAATCAACAACATGAAGAAGTCCGTTTCATATTCTGCTAAGAAGTGCGAGTCCAAGATGTTGCCGCGTGTTGGGGATAAGGTTATTTTCGATATATACCAGGTAAGATCTTAAACAATTTTAGTGTACACAGTGTACACGATAATATACAGGTGTAAATAATAGAAAATAACTATCATCATCGGTATCAATATTTATGGGTACTATAGCTTTGTAGATTTCTTCTTAACTTAACTTATTTTTTTACTATTTTACATTATTATAATAACACAGGGCGCTTTCAAAACGGTGAAAAATTAAAATATCTTATATCTATAATACGTTACTTTTTTTCCCGGCGTAGCGTCAACCGCGAAAAATATTTATATATAATAGACAGGTATATATAGAAATCTCGTCTAATAATAAGTTAGCATGTTAATAAAAAGCTATTTCACTGCCAGTAAATAAATACTAACTTGGTCTAATTATAGGATATAAACGTCAATTTTATAATATAAAAAAACTGTTGCCTACATGAAAAGACTTCTTTGTGATAATTTTGGTAGGTAAATATTAGCAGCATATTATAATAATAATTATAATTTATTCTCTGTCATAAATTCTCTAGTTAAAATTTCACAGCTAGTAGATAACTTCATTTAACTTACCTTCTCGCTTTATCCCTATCGAGGTACTCAGAGAGGATGGAGCGCCAAACGCTACGGTCCCTGTTTATTTCTATCGCCTCGTCTACAGTCATTAACCTCTTCATACATTACCTTCGGAGAGTTCACATGCTTTTGGCGTGACGTTCCTCCAGTAACATGGATACCGTGTTCTCGAAGGTCACCAGAGGTGTTCCTGTTTTGTCACTCACCTTTGCTTCATTTTTTATACCACTCTTTCATTACTCATCCTCTCGACGTGCCCAAAGCACTTGAGTACGTTCTTCTTCATGTTTACTATAACATTCTCATTTATACCTGTCTTACCGAGTGTCTCTTTGTGGTGGATTCGGTCAGCTAAACTGACTCCGCATATTCTCTGAAGAAGTCGCATCTCTACAGCTAGTAGATAATTCAAATTTTTGTTCTTTCGTTGTTCTCTTAACATTTATATTGAATAAATTAAAAACAATTGTGACTTTTAAGAATCACGACGAGTATTATCGCTTTAATAATTTATTTAACTTGCAACGTAACTTTTGCATTCTCCAGGTAAAGAGGACTAAAGAGTTAGTCGCAATGGCTATACAAACACAGCATAGCCTGACAAATGGCAACGCGAACGGAGGCTCCAACTTGCGACCCATCATGCAAGGTTTTATCGCAGCTTTGAAGGACGGCTTTGGATTCATTGAAACCGCAGACCATAACAAAGAAGTTTTCTTCCATTTCAGGTAAATAAATATTGCATTTAGTTTATGTTTATAACCACATTCAAAAAACGATAGAAGCCATAAAATGTAACTTAAGTTTACAGGAAACTTAAAATCATGTGTATAGTATGTTCTTATATTTTTTCAAAATTTGTTGTTTTTATAGCCAGTATTGAAAATTATTTAATTTTAAATACCCTTTGTATTTAGTTACGTACTAATTAAATATGTTCGTGCTTTTGTGTCCGAGACCAATCCCCCTATTGTGTGTATTTCATTGGTTTCAACTGCACTATCCTTTTGATTTTAATCAGTGTGGCTCCACGTAATTCTCTTTTCGATTTCACATTTGTGAAGTACAATAGCACAGAATAATATCCAATATGAGAACATCATATTTTGCTGAATAGAAACTAATAAAAATTTTATTCACTCTCTACACTCCCCAAGGAGCCCATGGCAAATTTCAACTTTCTATGGGCAGTAGTTTCGCCTGTACCGTTACCTTTCAGTCACTCGGTAACGCAAGCGTTTTTTATAACATATAGACGAATTTCAAAATTGCACTGCGAATTTCACTTTTGAATATTGTTCTTGATATATTTCATTGTTTTAACTTGCACGTTTATTGTACTCTTTGGAAAGACTGTCGGCTGACCGTTTTTCGTAGTATAAATTGATCATTACATACTCTTAGTAAACTACATGTTTTTTGGTGTCTATATCTGAATTTAACTCTTGCTTTGCATTGTTATTTGAGTAGCATATTATGTTTTAAGTGTAATCTGTGTTTTGCGAATTTTAAAATTTTCATGATTGATGCGAAAATATAAATGTAGCTACGATTATTTGCCTATTCATTTCAAAAGAACTATTTATTTTGTTTTATAAAACAATTAATTAACATTCAAACTACTATTATTAAGTCTTTTTGTATTAAATTATTTTTTGTATAATCATAATGTGATCTAATTTATAAAGTACATACACTCGTACTACTTGCTAACCAACGTAATTGCAACATGACATGGTTAGACAGTTTGATTGCTTGATAGCTTATAAAAGATTTTCACTCGACTTTATATGGAAATTGCTTTGAGTTTTATATTCGCGCTCGCTGCCCACGCCATTATTTAAAAAACTATATGAGTACGAGGTATATATATTAGCCTGCCATGCATAGTTAGATTACTTATTCAATTTATACTTTGTTACATTAAATGTCTATGAAAGAAAAGTTTGTCTGACTGAAAACTGTCACTGAGTGTCGCTTTGATGTTAATTCGTCAAACAAAAGTAATAATTAACGTACATTTTACTTGTTATTATTCTATTACTACTACATTTTATTATGTATTTCGATGTGATTGATGCTTGTACTGATGCTATATTGCGATTCAATTTATGTTTGCCAATGATATCATCTTTGCTATGGGTTAGTTGATTTTTACAAGTTTTGTATAGCTTGTGAACGTTTTATTAAAGAAGTTAGAACATCGTTATTGGAGTTTTTACTTCGATAAAATAAAATCATATCAATCATTAATATGGGCTTAAATACGCCTCCGTTGAAAAATATTCTTAAAGCTTAATATTGCCCCTTGTTATCTTCACAATTATAAAAAAGTGATAGAGCTCATCAGGTAGTATTATCTTTTATTATATAATATGTTTGTTTTTTATTGGCGTTTTGAAACCCTTATTACGTTTTTATTTACGTATAGTTAAACACTTGTTATCTTGTAATTCTTCGAGATTGGCGTAGAAAGAAAAATATAGTTTATCTACCCATTTCTAGAGAAACTAGGCTATTTTATGGAGTTAACGTTGAATACATAAAGATATGATGAGTGTGCTACTAAATAATGCACCAATACATGGCTGTAAACTACCGTCAATTTTCCCTGATTACGGTTCGTAACATGAAATAATATTAAAATGACACCAATGGCGCTATCTATTACCACTTTAATTAAAACTTTTAACTCCATGCTATAGTTGGTATAAATAGTAAAAAAGTCATAAATAGTATATATAAATACTATAATTTTTCCAAAAAGCTAAAATTTTTGCGATTTGCTTATGGCGAAGTGTTGATTGATAATTAATTAAATAAAGCAACAATATTAATAATTTATAATATAATTCGTTTCAGCAATTTTGAGGGCAACCCCGATGGTCTTGAGTTGGGTACAGAAGTGGAGTATAGTTTGGGTCGTGTGAACGGTTCAGGGGGAGGGTGCGCCAGTGCGGAGTTTGTTCGTGTGTTACCAAGAGGAAGTGTTCATATTGCTAAATCCTTGGACCCTACATTGAATGGCACGGTGACACGTACTCTGAGGGCCCTTAACCCTGATCAAGCGAAGTATTCAGGTAATATGATTGGTACTGTAGTGTAGGTTTGCCATCGTGGGGTCAATTTGTAAAAATTGCGTAGTAAGCTTAAGAAATGTTAACTAAGTTCTAGGAGTCGTGTGGATCCATTGGATCTTATTGTAAATATAAATAGATTTTACGTGTACCAACTCCATAAAAATACAACTCGACTTGTCTACACTATACTATAGCAAAACGGTAAGGCTACTCTTTCACTTTAAATATACTCACAAAAATTCATTTAGGACAATGGAAACTTACTAATAGAATACAAAAATATTTTTTTTTTATTTTTGTTTGCTTGTTTGTACACCATAATCTCCGTAAATATTGCACGGAATTGGATGAATTTTTATATTGCTATAAAGTCTGAACCTAACAGAATAATAATTGATTTCTAAGACTGAAACACCTCATGTAAAATCATAATTGACAATCAAATTAAAAGAACTAAAACAATGGTTCCGCAAACGTTGTTTAACTGGACATTTTTTGACACAAAGCTAAAAGGTTTATAACATGTGATGTTATATACCAGGAGCCGAAGCTCCTGAGTAAGAAGCTGAGCCGATCAGCCGAACTGTAAACATTACGGATATGGCGTTTTAGAAAAAGATATTCAGCGTGGTGGACATTTCTTATTGGAGATAGAAAAATAAATATCTGGAACATCTGATGTATAACTCAGCTACATTTTTATGTATATAGAAATGGCATTATGGCAAAATATTCATCGTGATGAACACTTTCCTATCTGATAATGTACACGCTTATAATAATAGAATCGGGGAAATAAGTCGACGTGGTGACGGCGTTAACTTTTTAAGCCAATTCGACAATACGTTAAGTTAAATGGAAAAATTATGGCAAGAGTTGTAACATCAATACGAACAAAGTTGCGGTGGATCCAAGTAGCCATTACCAACAAAGTACCATCAAATTAGAATTATTTGAAAAGTCCGCGTAAGGATAAATTTTATAATATTCTATAACATTTTTATATACTTATTTAATATTAATCTGTCAATGCAAAACTGGAAAACGAAATTATATATACCAAAAGGAAGAGAATTCTAGACATCGGACAAGTAAACTTAATAATTTCTTAAGTTTTTCTAATTAAATAAATAACGTCATACATACACACACAACACACACATTATACTGGGGCGTTCCAAATATTATAATATGTTAGATTAATAATGTGATAATGCACAGGTCTCATCCAAACAGAGAGCGGTTCATCGTACGAGTTCGGTATAATGGGGCTGGCGTCCAAGCGCGAGATACTGCAAGTGGGCGACCCGGTCACCTTCCAGGGCGACGTGGAGGGGCGTGCCACCAACATCGTGCCCGTCAGGAAGAAGCGCCGCGCCACCGTTGATGCCATTAAAGGTTAACTTGAAATTATTAATTCGACTGTATTTTTTTAATGTACATATCTTTTCACTGCATGAACTAATTTTGATGATTCTTTTTTATATGATAGCTAATACTTATCATATGGTCCCAATGAAATTTGCTTCACCTTTACGGTCGGTACGGTCTTCAGATTTACCAACGTAAACGGGCTTTGGGTCTATTTTGACCCAGTATTACTTTGTTGTTTCTTTTTCTGTAGTGTTCATAGACTGTATAGAGATTAACGATTATTTATCGAATTATAACAAAACTTACCTACCTATATGCAAAATATAACTCTCTTTGCAATTTCGATTGAAAAAAAATTACAGCAAACTTTGCGTCGAGAAACTTTTTTACCTTACTGTTTACCTACTACACTAACTTGGTTTGGTTTGGTTCTTATCATATGGCGTTTCGAGCCTGCCAGTTGAGCACTAATCATTTCGCCAATGTCACGTGTATTTAGTATTATAATAGCGATCATTGCTTTTCTATTCGTTCTTTGAATATAAGAAATAAAATATAGCCGCCGCTACAAAATGGCGTGTCCGCCATCTTGTAGCGGCGATTATCCTAAAAACCTACTACACTAACTTTGATTGATTTACGAAGCTATTTACTCTCATGTACTGTCATATTTTCCGAAGGGTTATAAAGCTTCGGAAATATACACACTCATTTTTCCATAGTCCGCGAATCGAAGCAAATTTATCTAATAATCGCCGTTTGCTTTGAATTATCTAACATCAAGCCATAAAACTCTTGATAATTCTTGAAATGTTTTCTGTAAAACTAGAAACATGGGACTGTCCTTTTTGGAATCTCATAAAGTTTTCGTACTTTCATTGTTTTATTGAAACATACCAGCTAACAAGAACAAACCAATAAGTACGAACAATTATATTATTTGGACAATTCGAAAATTGACATTTTAACATGAATAATGTCGATCCTGGCATCATATTTATAACAATATGAGAGATATTGTTAAAGCTCTTTTTCTAAGACTGTTCCTAAACGATGTTTTTATAATAAATCATGTAAATGTTCATCAAATTTATTCCTTTAGATGGAGCAACTGCATGTTCACTCTTACTAGAATTATTGTTAGACGAGTCGGTATTCTTCACATAATAAGTACGAAATGGGATTCTTGCGAGTTCTTCATTCAACACCTCGTATAAAAAAGTTTTCAATTTCGCTGTCGCGCATCATCAAATACTAATATAAACTAAAATAATGATTCGATAGCGAAACAATTACACGTTCTTTATAATTCACTAAATATTTATTGTAAAACTATATTGCCGCTTTTGATATTACAATGCAACCATTATACACGACATAAGGTGTAACTGGACACTAAAAGTAAACAAATAACAAACGTTCTAGGTATGTTTAAATTGTAATTCAATGTCTGGGTCATTTAACCCGAAGACCGTAAGAGTAAAAAAGACATATAATTCGAAAAAAAAATGTGTATTTTTATAAAATAGCCAAATATTCTTATTAAACTAAAAATTTTGATAAAAGTCAAGAAGTATCAACTGTCACAAAAAAATATTTAAAGAGATAATTACGTTCTAGTCCCGAAATGGCTCAGAGAAGACCCGAAAACCGTATGAAGGTTAAGAAGTGACGAGTTTTTTATTTATTCGTAGTAATTTTATTTTTTAGGGCATTTTATTCGAAGCCAGTTTTCTTTTTTGTTAAAATTGTAATTATTACATTACCCAGTATTACAATTGTTCCTTTTTTATTAATCGAATGTGCCTGAACTTATGACCCTTGCTAAGATAATAGAATCTATTTTACTACTTGTCACAGACCTGCGCCAGGTATGACAAGTTTTCGATTTTCTCGAAATATCCTTTATATCTTTAAAAGCATATCTATGCTTCTGAATCTTCATATTCCATTACGTTTTTAAAATTCTACATTGTTTAATTTTATGTTTCGTAAAATATATTTCAATGCTTAGATATGTCTGTCTTGGGCCTAATTTGATTCTAGTTTATATCTAAACAGGAAAAATAACATTTTTTACAAGACTATAAAATTTTATAATGATTAAGTATAATTAGAATCATATTCTAACAATAGACATTAAATCCAGTTTTCAATGTGAGTATCTTATTCCAAGTTATAAACAAAGCTTTGTCTTTCAATCGTTTTCTTTCTAGTAACATCTAAAACAATGTAATTACTATTAAAAAAATTATGCTATCAATTATAATTAATCAGGCCTTGTCGACACCATTCGGTATGGCGGTATTAAAAAATATTTTAGTGTTTCTGACACACCTTTTAAGCTGGTGTAAATCTTACCTCTAATCGAAATACCAGAGTAGTCACTGACTAAGTCAATTACGTTAGATTCTGGAGTTATAACTTTGTTATAACGTAATTGACTGACCAGACCAGAATTTTGGTAGGAATGCTTCTCTATCCAAACAAATATAATTTTATAATATTAGCAAGAAATAAAAAAATTTTTTTGATGTGTATGAAAAAATGTGTATGAACAATATGTTAGATATAGTATATCAAAATAATACAACAGATGTGCAAGTAATATTATCCTTAATTAAATACATATATTATGAAAATTTGGTATATTTTCATTATTGAGTAAGTCAATATATGTATAATATATATATTTCAGATGGTTTTGGATTTCTGTCGGTGGAGGCAGAGGACTCCCGACGGCTGTTCTTCCACATGTCGGAAGTCCGCGGCAATCCGTCCGACCTCCAGCCCGGCGACTCTGTGGAGTTTGTGATGCTGACCAACCCGAGGAATGGCAAATCCTCCGCTTGCAACGTCGTTAAAGTTGGGTCAGTTACATTTTGTGTACTGTTCTTTTGTATCCGTACCAGTGAATAAATGTAATAAGTCGAAAATACACACTATTTAGGACAGGCGTATTCAAGTTTAAACTTTATCTAAAGATTCTATTTTTATGTTATTTAAGCACTTTATTATGTGAAAGTGATTTGATTTACACTTTTTTTTATATGAGTGATTCGTTCATCCTATTAATAAAGCTACCTTAATGCCTATTAATAGGTTAAAAAAATGTATACAGGCGTTGAAATTAATCGTAGAGTTTAATCATTTATTTTAAATGTAAATAAAAAAGAAAATATTGCTGAAAATACTGTCCGTTTTACAAAACAGTACCCATTATTCGAGTAGAAATCCGATACCCCGTCGAAAGAATGCCTAGTCCTGGAAACTATCCACGAATCCATCCAATTTTTACTTTCCTCTTAGGATATAAGATCCATGCCTGATAACCATGAGCCCTCGATCGGAACAAGTTATCCGAAAATGGTAGTCCGAAAGCGCTATAATAATAAACTACACCTTTCGATTCCTTTTGAACCCACTAAACACAAAGGCTTCTTGCCACTGATACTTACGATTGTCCAAGATTTTCTACGTTTGGGATTGTTGTAAAATATCCATTATCCATAACCGGTAACATTCCGATGTAAAACTTTCTTTTGTGTCGTTGATATAGTAATTCAATTGTCAAAAAACACCTGTCAATATCCCTCAGTTTTAGCTTATATGCTTCTGTTTGGATTATTCCCAAAGCTTTGAGGCGTATTCCTATGGTTGATAATTGAACCAATAGCAATGTAGACAACTCTGTGTTTGACATTAGTTTTCTTCATGTAAATCCTTCAATTTTTTTGACTGTCCATTGCAGTATTTTTATTATTAATTTTAGTATTACCACATAACATTATTAGAGTAACTTAAAAACTTTTGCTTAAAATAAGTTTTAGTGGTAGTATTTGTTATTATTCGTCATATATATATAGCAAAATTCATACTTAGGTCACAACCATCTTCAAGCTCGCACACAGGCTCGTCCAGTGGACATCAGCTACACAGGTCTTCTGATAGCCGCAGTTCCCTGACGAAGATGTCCAAGTCTGAAAGGTGTGTTTTAATTCTGCTTCTTATCTTTAAGTTTTAAGTTATTATTTGAATAGGACATGTATCAAATTATTATAAAATATGCTATTTATTACTTATATTAGTTGTTTTTAGTTTTTTATTTTTAATAGGGATCATCGTGATGCCTTCGGCAGCGTCTGACTGTAAACGAGTTTGGTTGTGGGTTTGATTCCCATACATGGAAATGATTATGTTTATTTATTATTATTCCTCTGTTAAGTTGCTTCAAAACGTAATATCACGATTTGGGGCGGCAAGCGCCTAATGGAGTCTTGATATCATACATCATAGGTTCTATTTGCTTACTGTGTCATGGGACAAAAAGGGTGAACTTGTTTTACTTATTATAAAAACATAATTAATATCTTCATTTAAAAAGTATTAATAGCTTCATGTTCTATCCTGCGCATAGTAGGTTAGGTAGAGGGAACCTAAGGACCTACTGTTAAGATGCTCTTAATGAGTCCTTTAAGAGTTCTGCGCGCACATATGCGTCCAGCGAAAGCCGTCGATGTACACTATTGACGCAAATACGCGCTCAGCAGTTGTCATCAGTATAGACTATAGCGACAGCTGCGCATCGTACGAGCTACATAGGCCGCGATTAGCACTCTATTTAACTATTTTATTAAAATTGAAAGTTTTATTGTTATAAATAATCTGTTTTTCACCAGATCAAAGCCAGTGAAAGCTCGCACTGAGAGACCTGAGCGTCTGCTGGCGCGCCTCCGCACCATATCTCTGGACGAGCCGGGGCCGCGCGTGGTGCTCGTGCGACCGCCGCGCGGGCCCGACGGCAGCCGCGGCTTCAGACCGCGACGACCCCTGGCTGGTGAATATATATTATGAAAATAGTTTTTAACTGAATAGAAACGTGGTGGCATATCGGGGTTATTATTATATTTAAAAATATTTTCACTTGCCCACTTTGGTAAGATAAACCACGGCGTTAAAATTAGTGTCGCACGCGCATGGCGCGAATTCGGGTAGACAGCGAACGAAAGAACGAAGTGTTTTGACACTAGGTTATTTCTGCATACCATTTTGCTATGCGGGATAAAGCGTGAAGTTAAAAAAACTGGATGGAAAGATATGTTTACTAACTCAATATATTTTCCGTCATGAGCAAGAGCATCAGAGTACGTCACTACCTTATTTATTAACTACCTTACACTTGTAACACAGCATTTATGTGCTTAGGGCACTTGGTGGATACTCTGATTTAAAGATACTCTGATTAAAAGACTAAATTACTTAATATGCTAACAGTTGCGTGAATAAAAATATTTATAAATAATAACAGATGTTATGTATATTTTTGCAGACCAACTCGCCGAGTGAGACTATATGAACCATCAGCGAAGGCCTGATAACTATTTACTGCTACGTAGGTAAACATCCTAGGTTTGATTTCAAATTTTAACGGTAAACTATACCAACCTCGGCACCCTCCGTACAAGACTTCTAACCACCGTTTTGTAAAGTATTTTGAATTATTCCACGTCGACTCGCTTATCATATAGAGCTTCTCGAGAGTGCCTTCCCGTTGTATAGTTTACCCGTCATTGTATTCACGAGAGACTGACTGACCATTTCTTTAGCAGCATTTAGGAATTATTGTCTAATTTTTTAGGAAACAAATCAAACGTTTGATCATTACGGAGTTAAAATATAGTTTGTAACGAGCGAGAAACATATCAAAGTTGACCGAGTTTTGTTGCTTGTTAACTTGTTTCTTTTTTGTGAGGTTCTTTTTCGCATACACGTTGTTCAAAATTCCGCGACCATTCCTATTATGACGTTCGTCGAACATTCGGAGTGCACATAACATATGATGAGCCCTAAGGCTTCTAGTACACTGAAATTCGATTTCAATGTTTGCTTTTTGTCAATATCTTTTGTTCTCTTTTTTAAATTTACAGTGTGCTATAGGCCTTAAATAAAGGTACACGGCCTTATTAATAAATCATGACTGCCATTAAAGAATGCCTTAATCTCCACCAATTTGATTCAATTTTCTCATAGACAAATAATATTAATTGTTATTAAACTATATATAACTTTATGCTAAAATTATTAATTAGGCATACGTGTACCAGTGCAGTGCTATGCCGTAATATAGTAGATCTTTTAAAAATATCAAATGTTAAGTATTAATTTTTTTGTAAATAGAGTTTGTGTGTTTTTAAGATCTTAAGAAATATACATTTGTACGGCGAATACTTGCTCGCAAAATTTTGCAAAGCGAAATTCCTATGTTTATATAAAATGTATTGTATTTTGGAATGTTATTGTACCAATAAACTTAAACGAAACGCCTGTAAAATTTACGTAACATTGCAACTGCTTGCGATAACTTTATCCACAAACATACGATTTACTTGTTTTACATGTATTTGTCGTCTAACTGTTGTTGTACACAATGGAAATATAAAAACTGTTTATAAATACAAGCTAACATGAAACATAAATAATAATTTCAAGTGTTTTTAACTTAATTTCGTATTTTTGAACTGATAACATTACTAAAAAACAAATAAACAAGATTTTCCTAATGGATAACGAAATCACAAAAAGGACAAAAATAGTTACACTTTTTGTTTAATTTTAAGAGATCTCTATTGAAACTTTCTGTGATTTTTGAAAACACGTGCAATAAAAAATGTATAAAAAAAGCTCATAGGGCATTAGATTTAGTTGGAAATCTTCATATGATATGTGTCTCCGAACAATAGACTTACCGATGCGAACAAAAGTTATATTTAGCTAAGAAATTAATTGGAATAGAGCATTTATTATGCTATGTACTGGGATGGAACCAAAGACTGAGAAAAATATTTATTGCAATAATATTGGTATTAGATTATGTTAATTAGCGATATTGTGTAAAGTCATATTCCCTAATGAGTGGTGGGACAGTGACGTCATTCTACAAGTTAAGGTTCTGATTTATAATTTAAAGCAATACCGTCGGCTAATCATAGTGTATTTTTGAACTTTAACTTGTGTCACTTTGTCACTGCACTGTCCACTAACATGTCGTAGGTCAAGCGGGTTTAGTAACGTGTTTATGCAACGATTAAATTGTAGATTAAATTCAAGTTACTATTTATGTTCAATTATTTCTTTAGTAAATTTCAGTTTACCATCGACTGATTTAAAAAAAAAAAGCAATATGAAATGTGTTCATAGTTGCGAATGCAATGTGTTAACGCTATCAGATTGACGACTGGCAAATAATTTGTTACAGTTTTTTGATACCATTGATTTATTTGATCGCAAATTATACTTATTCTTTTATATCTGAGAAAATTATATGATTTAATCTCGAAAAAGACATGAGTCGCCACGTTGATTATCTGACAGCGATATCTAGTTGTTGTGTAGGTCTCAGTGTAAAATCGAATTTAACTACACGTCCTATTTATTTTTCTATGCTATTGTTAATTCGAATGTCCTATGTCTAGCGTGATTGCCCTCCGGGTTGGAGGATCCAATAAAAAAAAAAAACGTGATTTGTTAACTCCATTCTAAAATGTACGCTTATAGTATATTTTTAAATTATTGTGATTGTTTTATAAAATTAGTTTTTTTTAGGTTTAATTGAGCAAAGAAGTACATTTTTATCTTTTTTTTCTTACGAACATTTAAATGTTAAAGTTATTACTCATTATATACTGATTTCATTGATATATGTATCCAACTGGTGTACAAGCATGTGACGTTCTCCGTGACTCGGCATTTAATATAAATTTATAAAAATGTGTGTGTGAAGACGTTACTATGCCTTGTAATATTTATGAATAATTCCAAAGAGTAATAGGAATTTTGAACAAACGTTATATGCTGTACGCTTATCCCGCATACTATTATTTGCTTCTCTCATATAATAACCATGTAACCATATTTAGTAATAGTGAGAACATATAATAATCAGGATATTGGTGTTGTAGTGTTGAAAATATGACCCGGGTCTTTTCGGGTATAGGTATAACGTGTACTAGTCGTATACTACGCCCGGATTCTGTTACTCTATAAGAATTTTCCTTAATGATCTGACTCGAGGTGTCGTACTCGCATTAAAAACAATTATCTTTATACAACGTGACACGAGTTCTATAATATTGTCAAGTATGTAAAATATTTTGTAAAAAGACGTGTTTATGAGAGTGCGATGCCGTCTTAACTCATTTGGCGAACCTCTTCTAAATTTGTAAAGCAGTGCCTAAAAGAACCTCGATGGAAAAATGTGTTAGTAATTTAAATTCCAGCCTTTCAGAATTACAAAACTTTGGAATTATCATAAGAGTCTATTTTATTTAGTTCGTCATATTGTATTCATAAGACAAGTTATTTATGCCAAATGTTTATAAGTCCTGTACATTTTGAAATTGTGATTAAACTAATGTACACCTCGGAATCGAGTCCTGTTTCTGCCTTCCTAAGGTTTATAACGTATTTAATATAATTTGATATCGAAGTATATGTATCGGTTGATCGTCGCTCTTTACGTATAGATACGATTATTGCAATAAACTTCTCATTAAGCATATACTAATAAACGATGTCATTATATCATTCAGGCTTTCTCTTCGTTACGAAACAAATTTTATTTTTTCCCCAATATATTAATTATATAATGAGCAATTCCTAAAATATATTATAAAAAAATAATTTAATAAATGCAAAAGCTATATGAAAATCATTTTGACATATAATTAAAACTTACATGCGAAAAAAGACACTTGATAGTTTAATAAAATGACCTTGATTGTATTTGATGCTAATTGAACAAATAAAATAACCCTTTTGGTCTAAACATTATAGAAATTACTTTAATAAATTTCGATATATAATATATCACTAAGCCGTATTAAGTGGCATTAGTTAACTTTATTTCGTTCTAATATATTATTAAAATAACATCTTTTTTAAATAGAAGGCTAAGAGCGTTGCCAGTTGATTGTCTCATGTCGATATGTAAAAGTGAGATTTGTAGGCAATATAACGAACTATATTTTGAAGTGTTGTATGAAAAATATTTTCAAATGTCTTTTTGCCCAAAAAAATAAGGGGGTCCTTAATTCCACAATTTTTTGAGCCACCGCATAACTAACTGGGTGTATCATTTCTGATTATTTTTAATTTACATTATAGCTAGTGCTTCTGATGTGGACTCTTAAAATATATTTTGACGAGTAGTTTTTGATTTATTCATAAAAAAAATTAGTGCATTTAATTCGAAATTGATATTTTTGTTACTTAGGAATTCATGTCCTATCATAAAGTTCCTGGGGATGTTTTGTGCAATGCAGCAGAAGGTATCATATTTATAGGTGCAAAGGTAATTACGAGTGGTTAAAAGGTAATTAATTACATGTAAACACATTTACTGAGTAAATGGAAAAATATAAATAAAAATCATTTTTTAAAAAAGTATCTTTATATAAAATAAAAGTAACATAATTACAAAAAAAGACTATATTTTATAAAAATATTTAGGATGAAAATAATCTTTCAAATTTATTTACTTGATAAAGAATATTTTTTTTAAAGAATATTCATCCTTCCTTTTTGTGAAACATGCAATTAGGCAATATTATCTTGTTTCTAGTACACTATACTTTATATTTATGTGATGTCAGTTGTATATTATGAAGCAATCATATAACAACATTGATAAAATCATATTACTTATTATTAATTTTAGATGAAATAATCTAAGAATATAGAATTTCAGCTAACTGCAACTAATTAAGTAGTTTTACTGGTTGCTATATGGTGAAACATGATGAAACAAAAATGCTTGCTAATGTGATTTCGTATAGAATTTGCTTATGCTAAGGAAAATATAGAGTAAAAAATTTTATTCATCATTAAAAGTCACATTGCCGTATTTTTCTTGAATTTGCTCGCAATTCATGTTTTGAAACCGGCCTTTGTGATCAAAATTATTCCATTGTTGTAATGCGTTGTGTAGGTTAGAGCCAGGGCTCTGTGTAGATTGTACATCTTTAGCTCCGACAATTAAGTAATCCGGCCTCAGATAACCTCTTCGGACTCCATCATCAAGTAACATTCTAGTTCTATTTAACTGAAGCTCTGTCACTTGAGTATGATGTGGCTTTTCTTCCCTGTAATCACCTGCAATATTTAGATTTAAACTTTATTACATTTTTAATTTGAATAAACAACATTATATTTACTATAGGAAGGATATGGATAATCTTTAAATATATATATATATATATATATATATATATATATATATATATACGAGGCGTGTTCAAAAAGTAAGGTGACTTTGTATTTTTAAGAAAAAATATTTATTTATTTATCAATATTTATGTTGTCCCCTTCAAAGTAATCCCCCTCAGATACAATACACTTATGCCAACGGTTTTTCCAATCGTCAAAGCACTTCTCATAAGCACTTTTCGGTATAGCCTTGAGCTCTTCCAGCGATGCAGTCTTTATCTCTTCAATCGTTGCAAATCTCCGTCCTTTCATAGGTCTCTTTAGTTTTGGGAACAAGAAAAAGTCACATGGGGCCAAATCC